>JANAVB010020078.1:0-59196 GCA_029216955.1 Iris pallida | reverse complement strand
TGATTCAGTAGGTGACACGTGGTAAGGTAGGAAGCAGCAACTTCAGGCTATTTTCCTATCCTAATTTCCAACTTTTTGGAGGTGTCATATAATAAGCTATATTTAGCAGTGAGTGCATCATTTCTAACATTAGCTTGCGGAAGACTTTTCTTCTCTTTGATTAAGTTTTCCTCTAATTTGGTAATGGTCTTGTCCTTCTCTTCAGATAGTCTTTGGGTCTCGTGTAATAACAGTTTAACAGAAGAATACTCACCTTCCTCACTAAAATAATTACTAATTCTAACCTCAGCTAGTAGGTCGGTAAGTCTTCATATTTCCTTTGTACTCTTTGAGTACCTTCGTAGAGGTCTGATATTTACTACGCAGTCTTCTGTAATCCCCTAAGACGTCAGTAAGGGCTTCTCCTACTTGCTCAAAGGTAAAATCATCTTAAGTATCAAACATGAGGTTAGTGGTTACCTGATCGTACACCATCAACCATACATTTGCAGCGTCATCTGATTACGTCTTCTGAGTCGCTAGCTTCACTTTCATGTCATATGCTTGTATTGGCATATCTTCAGGATGTAGACTTCTTCAGGTAGCCCTAGTCATATTTGCTGTTCTTTCTGGTTGATGATGATGCTGTTGGACAGTCCTTCTTCATATGTCCTTTCTTCTTACAGCCATAGCAAATAGAATCTTCATCATTGCTTTTGTTGTTGCTATTGTTGTCCTTTGTTCTTCTGTTGAATCTCATGAAGTTCTTAAATTTTCTCACCATAAGGGTTTGATCCTCAGTGTCAGAGTCACTGTCGTCGGAATCATCTTCTACAGTTCTTCTATGTTGAGCCTTGAAAGCGATCGACTTCTCTGACTTCTCCTTTGGTGTACCATCTTCAAAGTCTTAAAGTTCCAGCTCGTGAGTGAGTAGCTTACCCATGAGTGTTTAAAAGACATTGTTGAGAGGTCGTTCCCTTCAATAATTGCTATAGCCTTTGGAATCCAATTCTTCGTGAGAGCTCGCAGCAGTTTACGAATCTTCTCATGGTTATTGTAATCCTTGCCTAATGATGACAGAGGATTTAGAGTATCCAAGAATATCGTAAACATCTGGGTGACAGATTCATTTGGCTTCATCTTGAACGCCTCATACTCCTGAGTAAGTCTACTGATCTTTGACTCCTTGACCTGCGTCATACCTTCGTGGGTTACTTCAAGAAGTTTCCACACTTCATTTGATGTTGTGCAAATAGATACCCTATTAAATCCAGTCATGTCTAAGGTACAAAATAAAGCGTTAATAGCACGTGCATCAAGACTGGCCCTTTTCTTTTCCTCATCAGTATACTTAAAAACATCTTCAATAAGAATACGAGAAGGCTTTTTGTAGCCATCAACAACTATAGACCATAAGATAAAGTCTAGAGATTTTAAGAAGAAACTCATCTGTGTTTCCAATAGGTATAATTTGTACCATCAAACAGAGGAGGTTTATTTGTGGCTTGGCCTTTACTTGTGAACTTCACAGTTACCATGTGTTGTGCTTTGATCTATGTAATTGAATAGTAAAATTATAACTGCAATGTTACCTTGCTTTACCTGTATAACCCGTACTGATACCAATTGTAGGAACGAATTTGTAAAGCACAATACTCTAGAGGGGGGAGGGGGGGGTGAATAGAGTAGGCAGCGGAATATAGCTAATTTAAAAAGTTAACAACAAGATTAAGGATATATATATATAGCTAATTTAAAAAGTTAACAACAAGATTAAGGAGATATATATATATATATATATATATATATATATATATATATATATATATATATATATATATATATATATCACAAGTAAACAGCAGAATATAGCTAATTTAAAAAGTTAACAGCAATATATATATATATATATATATATATATATATATATATAATATATATATATATATATATATATATCACTGTAAAAGCAGAGATTAGAAAGCAAACACAAAGACGGCGATGTATACTGATTTTTCTTTTGTGAGGACTAGTTCAGTCGGAAGAACTCTAGCTTCCAGTTGAATCCACTATAGAAAAATATCGCAAGTTTTATACGAAGTCCTTGCAACTTCTACAAACGCGAGCTTTGATACGAAATACTCGACCAACTTTAATTGTGACGCTCTAAAGCTTCTAGACCGTACCACACTGGCAAATCGACTAGAGGATTGTAACTGGCTTGGGATTTAAAAATTAAAGCTTAGAACTCTTTGGAATAGTATAATAGGCTTTAGAGAGAAGAGATGAAAGTGAGTGAATGAGTGAGTTGAAATGATCGAAATTCTTTACTATTTATAGTTTTTTCAAAGGCAGAACTCTGACAGAATTCGGACAGAACTCTATGAGAAAATCTCGTTGGGATCTGTAACTGCAGGGAGACCAAGTTTTCAAACGTTCGAAAATCAAACGATCACTAACCGAACTCTGGCCGAACTCGGGACGAACTTTGGCCAAGTTCTGTAAGGGTTTAGTCAATATTTTTCAAAATTAATTTTTGGTCTTTTTGAAATTATTTTAAGCAGTTAGGAGCTTTTTGTAAATAGGGGGCTGTTTTTCAAAATATGGGATATTTAGAAAACTTTTTTAGGATAGCCTATTTGCCAGTACGACTCGATGTACACTGTATTCCTAGACTCAATAAAAGTAAAAATTATATTGCATAAAGGAAATACATACTCGAGTGGCAAACACAGCTTCGGTCTTAAACAGATTGGATAGCTATTCTTTGGCAGTGTCCAAGAGTCCAAACTTCTTTAAGTAGCCCTTATATCGAGACAGAGTTTGATCAATTATTAAAATCAGGTTTGACCATGACCAATGAGCCAACAACTTCATCCATCAACCCTCTGAGCTCTTACACCCCACCGTGGTCGCCTGGCCATTCGACACATGGGGAATGGATATCGTTGGGCCGATTAGTCCCCCGTCCTCTAAAGGATATCGGTTAGTCCTCGCCATTATGGACTACTTTTCTAAGTGGGCGGAGGCAATACCGCTGACAATGGTGAAAATCTCAAATGTGATCATCTTCGTTAAGCACCACGGCATCTACCGCTTCGGAGTTCCTCGAAGGATTATCCACGATAATGGCCCTCCAGTTTATGAGCCGTGTCTTCCACCAGTTTTGTGATAAAAATTGGATACATAATGTAGCATCGACAGCCTACAACCCCACAGTGAATGGGCTGGCCGAAGCATTCAACAAGACTATCGTTAAGTTACTCAGGAAGGTCGTATCATCTAATAAGCGCAACTGGAATGAGAAGCTAGGCGAATGTCTATGGGCTTACCGTACGACTATTCGGACACCTACTTGTAACACGCCATTCTCCCTCGTATACAAGAGTGAGGCGGTACTCCCCTGGATATCAAAATTCTATCTCTCCGAGTGGCTATCATCAACCAGTTGACAGAGGACAATCAACGTCGTCGACTACAGGAGCTGGAAGCACGGAATGAAAAATGTCTACTAGTCCAACAACGTAACGAGCTGTATCAAGCTCGAATTTTTGGAGCTTTCAACAAGAAGGCCAAAGAAAGGACGTTTCAAGTTGGCAACCTCGTGCTATTAGTCCGAAGACCCATGGTGATGGCTCATAAGTCGCTCGACAAATTTAAACCCAAGT
The DNA here is from genome assembly GCA_029216955.1 of Iris pallida. Taxonomy (NCBI): domain Eukaryota; kingdom Viridiplantae; phylum Streptophyta; class Magnoliopsida; order Asparagales; family Iridaceae; genus Iris; species Iris pallida. The sequence continues at coordinate 55,549 of JANAVB010020078.1, read as the reverse complement.
GGGAGGGCCCCTTTGTCATAGAGACGGTATACTCTAATGGTACCTACTGCCTTGCTAAACCTAATGGAGACTTGTTGATGATGCCGATCAACGACAAATTTCTAAAAAAATACTATGTCTACTTTTCGGCAGTATTTTCTTCATAAAGTGATTATGTTCATATCACCCCTGAATCGATGTCCATAATTATGTTTTGCTATGTTTGTTTAAACCTCTGAGCAAAATATTCCTATGTTAGCTATCCTTGTGTCACTACCAAACTCTACATAAAAACATACATGTTCGTATAACCTCTGAATTATTTTTATGAACCTAAAGAGGTTGATCTTTCCATGTTTGTACAACCACTAAGAAAATCAACCATGTTATTAAAAATGTTTGCCACGTCCATATTACCTCTGGGCAGACATCTCCACAAATCCCCAGCGGAGTTAGCTCCATCAAGTCATGTTTAAACTACCTCTGGTAGGTCCCTCAATGCTACAAAAAGTTCATAATAAATGGAAAAATAAAGAAGCAAATCAAGAATTTTATTTCTTTTATAAGGAAAAAAGTTTTCCTATAGTAAATAAAGCCTCTCCGAAGGAGGAAAAAAGTAAAAACAATAAAAGTTGCTATCTAAGATGGTCGGTGCGACAGGTCACCTATCCGATTCTTCAAGAAGGCGATCCTGGGCCCGACAGATTCTCTTGCCCTACGCTCTACTTCTTGATGCCTGGCTGCCTCTTTTCTAAGCTGGAACATGCCTCGATAAACATTCTCCAGCTCTGACTGATGAGAACCAGCATTTTCAGCCTCTTGAGCCAAGGCCTCGGACTGTTGGTGAAGGGATCTCTGTTGGTTCCTTGACTCCAGCATTTCCTCTAAAAGTCGAATCTGTTCACAGAGGTTGTTATATTTCTCCTCCAGGGTTTCTTGGAGACAGACTTGGACTTCCTTAACCGTGACCACCTCTCCAACCTGTGCCTCAATTTTAGTAATCCTGTATGCAACAGCTTCTCGCTCCAATTCATATTGGGAGAACTCATCAGACATCTTCTCTAGCACCACATCCACCCTGAATGAAAGATTACACTCAAGGCCTTGAAGCTCTAGAAGGCTAGCTTCTAATTCCACCATGGAGGCTTCAAGGGCATAAGCTTTCGCCTCATACCCAGGATAATCTCATAGTGCCGCCAACTGGATCATTCCCGTAGACCGAGCCAACACAAACGATCGGTTGTGCTGTAAGACACTCTCCACACCTCGCCTGAAAGCATTGTAAAAGGTGCCAATGATTAGCCCGGCATAATAGTCATTATCAGCCATGGTCATTGGAGTCATTGGAGGCGCCACGATGGATGGCCCTGGAGGAGGAGCAGGAGCAGGAGCAGCAACAACTGTAATCATTATAGGGCTAAAGGTTGTTGTCGGGGCAAAAGCAGCCATAGCCGAGGTAGAGGCCACTAATGGAACACCAACACTAGCCCCAGGTGCTATTTTATTCAGCTCTTGCACCACCGTTTCAGAAGTAGCCCCGTGAGTGGCATCCCATAGGACATATGTTGGGTCGGGACCTCCTAGGGTGGAAGGCTCCCCTGTCCCAGGGCCGAGCTCTATTCCCCCAGTCGGCAAAGGCATCTCAACCATCTCAACAAAGGCTTTTTTTGTCGCCCTCGATTCTTCAATAACTTCTTTGACTGACTCACCAGCCTGGCCTTCAATAACTTTTTTGGCTTACTCATCAGCCTGGTCTTCAACGGCTCCTTCAGCTGATGCTTCAACAGCCTTCTGGACTGACACTTGGGTCTAGTCCTTGGCCGACTCGTCAGCCAACTCTTTAACGGCCTCTACGGCAAACTCTTAAACGGCCTCCTTAGATGACTCATGGGGCTAATTCCCAATAGCTTCTTCGGCCACCTCGTCGGCCATATCATTTTCCTGGTATGTCGTCTGTATCTCTTCTTCCACTACTTCCTTACCCGCCTCATCGGTAGGATAGAATGATCAGTAAAGGTATCCTGGTCAACACTCTCAGTGCCCCCAGCTTTCTTGTACATCTCAGATAAGGATTCCATAGACTTGTCTCCGACTACCTCGAAATCAACTCTGGGCACCACGTCGGGCTCGTTTGCCGCCTTCAACAAATCTGAGAATTCTTGAGTCCCATAGTCGAAGGATGCGATCTGGGCATGCAGAGGAACCTCTTCTAGCTCGACGGTCTTAGCAGCAGCGGTCTCCTCGGCATCTGTAGTCACATGAACCTCAACAGTTGAGGTCCTTGGGTTGGAGCTATTCTTTTAGTTCTTACCGATGGAGGCACCTCTTCCGTCTCGACGGCACGACGGAGGCACCTCTTTCGGCTCGACGGCACGGCGGCCTACGCCCTAACCGTGAGACGAATTGGCGCTCAAGGGGGCACTCTAGCAGAAGGTGTCGGAGGAAGATCCCCTAGGATTTCAAATGCACAGTCGGTTATATCCTTCTTTGAAGCTTCTGCCTCTTCTTCGCAAGATGCACAAACAATATAGAATGAGGAAAAATCCTAAAATGATAAATATAAGAGAGAATATTATATATACTCGAGAGGAGGATTCGACAGTTGGATCTTTCTGCTCCATAGGCGGTGAAGATGGTCGCTCCGACACAGCCTGCTTGTATGCAATCCGCTTGACCCTCTTGGGGGTGGAGAACTCATCTCTGGGAGAGGCTTGATGTTTCTAGGATGAGGCTACAAGGACCTCTTCTACCCTTCCATGTCGGAAGGTACTCGAACCCCCTACGGTGGTACGGAATCTCGAAGACGCTTGAGGATGGCTTCATAAGCCTCCATCTTGGTCCCGATAATGAAACTTCGCTCCCGATTGTAACCCGGAGAAAAATGGTTCGCCGAGCAGTGGAACTTCACGGCGGAGTACATAATAAAGGTAACAAGATGGATTATGGGTACTGTAAAGCTCGCTCCAGTACACCCGACGTTGTAGTAATACCAGGAACGTGCACCATCCAACAAAGTCCCCTCGTAGCTCAAACAGGGACTCGGGTTATCCATCATTGTTTGGCTATAGCCGAATTGATGCACAAATCGACTCGGCAAGTAAGGTTCCAGGAATACCCAATTCTGGTTCCTGTACACCAAATGCGACGGGCGAATGGATTGCAGCCAACGAAAATCTACTCGCGTCAAGCAGCTTCCCGTTTTACCCTTGCCTTACAATTCATCTCCCACTTGAAAACCTAAGTATGGAGGCAAAAACCTGAAGAATTCATAGTTGTTTAGATTTCCCAATGCCCATCTATAAACATGGACGCCATGATGTAGCCATTTCTTCCAATGATAGCAATGTATGGAAGCATCCTCGTCCTCATGGTCGTCTTTTATAGTAGGATCTATCAAGCCCGGACGGTGCGATGCCAACCAAGCTATTAAATAATGGTAAGGAAGCTCAACCCGAGGGAATTTTCCATCCTTCCCATTGTGCTCGATATCCTCTTGGAAAACTCCCACAGTCCTCACAAAGTGTTTCAGACCATGGCAGGAAGCCAGGCCAACTTATGGTCCAACACCAGCTTCACTCTCGGCATGATGAGATTCCTACTCACTCGCCTTACGGATCCAGAATCCCTGGGTACTACAACATTGTATAGCCATATCATCAAGAAGGCAGCCAACACCGTTTTTAGGGTCATGGCTGTTAGGTTTGCACAAAAATGACTGTGAACATTAAAATTTAGCTTCCCTTTAGCATCCACTGAAGGGCTAGACTCATTTCGTTGGCCATTATTTTCTCAACTTTGATGAAGGAATACTCCCTACGAGTAAAAAAGTGAACCTGCTTCGGTCCTGCCGAATGTTATGTAAAAATGTACTCTCTCCTGGCAGAAACATGAGGATAAGTTCTCGGGCAGTTGAGCCTCCAACCCGATGAACTCTTCGTTACAGTGAGTATACAGTCAGTCCCAGCTTTCCCTCTGGGTGCAAAATGTCTCAGTGCAGTGATTGTACAACAACTGTGCCAAAAATAGATGCTGGTTGATCTCTATTCCGTACTCGGTAGCCTTCATAGTATGGTATATGTCAATCCCTTTCAACTCATTTTCGTACTTTTCCAGGATCTACAGAGTCATGTTACGCCACTTAGGGTCGAGGTGAAACCAACCTTCAACCCGCTAAGCTCCTTTGGGTTCCGCCTCGAAAAGTCGGTTGGCAAAGATAGAAGCTCCAAATGGATGAACGGAGGGGGTAAAATCACTCAGCAGATGACCGGGATGTAGTACCCGTAAAGTATACAATGGACCGTTACGGGCATATGGCAAAGAGTCTTTCTTCCTAATACAAAAGTCTATTATAAAATTGCTGATCATGAGAAGGAGTCAGGTCCCATTCCTTGCGATGCTTTTCAGAGAAGCAAAAGAAGACCGAAAGCAGAAGATGTCGATCGGATGATGGAACATACAAGTTGAGGTCGTAGTTACCAAAGTACCATTCTGACTTGAGCTTCAAGAGACTCGTTTCCTTCATGACTAACTGTTCGACATGACAAAAGGTTGAACGAACTTTTTGTATTATGAACGTAAAAATGAGTACAATCGATTCTTATGCGCAGAAATCTAAGTACAAAAGTTTCTAAAAAAGTATGACGATGGAGATCGAGTACTGCAGCGGCTCCTATACTCTGTTGACGTTCCAATGATAATATGAGACTTGCTCTGACTTTCTGGTGCTTTTGATGGAACTCTAGGGTTGCCGATCAGGAGGACGCCGAAGGTGATGATTTTGATAATTCTGTTGATCTTCTTCTCCTTATCGATGCTCTTTGGGGGGAAAACCTCTACTATTTATAGGAGAGAGTGGCACATATGCGATATGCATTAGGGTTTCGAGATATGAAGGAATCTGTCATCCTTGCATGGTGTGGGCTTCTGTGGCACTGACATGTGGCGGGTACTGAGATTCCCCTAAAACGAGATCTCTGATAGCTATCAAAATACTGAAGGAGGTGACACGTTGCGCATGCCGATTTGCTTGTTCGGATGTAGCCGAGCAAATCTTAGGATTTCATCTCAGAATAAGATTCTGTGTAATCTTCGTCCAAGATTTAACTCAATCTGCATTTATCAACTAGATCAATCCCAATCCTATCTTTGAGAGAGGCAGTTTAAGAAAACCTATTGGGCGGGACCATGCCGTCTGTGCTTCATGCAAGGCTAGCTGCACTTCTGGGGCGACGAAAAGACTGTGCTTCTGGAGACGACGGAACCTCTGTGCTTTAGGGCGACGAGTGGACTATGTTTCGAAGACAACGTGGTCTCTATGCTTTTAGGGGCAACGAGTAGGTTGTTTTTCGGGTAAAGTCACTATGCTTTAGGGCGACGAGTAGGCTACGCCTTCAGATAGACCATTTTACTATGCTTTAGAGTAGCAGTCGGGCTTGTGCTGGAGGCAAACGGTGTCTCCTAAGTCTCTGACGAAAGGTAGTTAAGCTTCTGAGTCAGAGCAGAGTGCTACGCCATTGGAATTGAGGTGGTATGAAAATATCACCAGTCTGCGCCTAAGGTTGGCGCAGGAATGTAGCTGCGCCTCTGGATTGAAAGCCTTGGCTTTGAAGTCTTGTTCTAAAGAGCAATTAATGACCGCTCCTTAATGAACGACTCCCACTTAATTGCCACCGTTACTTGGGGAATTTTAAGGGATCCTAGTATCGTCTAGGACATAGTCGAATGAACTTTATTTAATGATGTTCATCGTGCTGAGCCATAGGTTTATCTCATTAATGTGGAAATTTTAACCATCGGTCATGTGGCCTGTGTTTTGGACCACTCCTGCCCTATATAAAGGGGGAGTTTCTTCTGAAGAGTCATGTCTTCTTCCTGGCACCCTTCACCACCATGCTGGATCTAAACTTAGCTTCGAGCGGCGGTTGGCCTTGCATAAGTCGGATTTTAGTTAAGGATTCCTTCGTTCAAAGGGGCTATGCCTTCGTAGAAGAAATGTTGATGAGTCTTGGAACATGCTGGAACGCTTCTCATAAGGAGTTCGAACCTGGACGACACCTTAGAGGTCTTCGAGGTCCTGACGACCTAGCTTGTGGGTGGATGGCCAACCCAAAGAGCCACAGGTTGTTCTCTGTCCTGCTCATTGAGGGCTTTTAAGACCTTCTGCGCCTTCTGAAACCCGGGCCAATTGCTGCTTCAGGAAGTTGCTCGCTTCAGTCGAGTAGCTGATGCGCTTTTAGAGGGTTGCGCCCACAAGAAAAGTCAGAATACACTTCAATGGGGATCAATCTTCCCGTATGCATACCGAGAAGAAGGGGAGAACTGCACTTTGACGAAAACTAAACCCCTTGTAGACTCCTCTAGGAATTGCTAAATCTGTAATCGATCCTTTATAGAAGAAGTAGGATTAATCTTTTGCGTATAGCCTTGATAAATCTGTACTAGATCTTTGTAGGCATAATAATAACAAAACTTCCTTTCATATCTTCTGTTGTCTTTTTAATACTTGGTCTGTGCCTTTGTATCATCTGCGCTGCGCGCGGAGGAATGCTATCAGCTGAGATTTTTTATGCTTCTACAAGACCCCCTTCAAAGTGTTCCGAACTTGGATCAAGCTCGGGATACTTTGAGCAGAAGCATAACATGTGGCATTACTGTACGTGCTTGATGATGTTTCAGATTCTTGTCTCTGTGTATGCAACTATGAAGAGTCTGTAATAGGTTTTTATAGCCACATGTTTACATATAAAAACTTTTCTGTTCCATCACTTTTTCCTCTTCAACATAAGGAGGGGTCATTATAGAAGACACGCCTAACTAGAGGTAATATGAACATGGTAGGCCTAATCTTTGTTGGGATGTAGAACAACAATTCAGAGGTAGTATGAACGTGAACCATTTTCTGGACAGCCATGATAATCAATAGGATCAATACGGAGAGAACGACTATTCAGAGGTAATATGGACGTGGTAGCCACATCGTCAGGATGTAGAGGAGCAATCCAGATGTAATATGTACGTGAAGTGCTTCATCTATTGGATGAAAGATATAGAAGAAAGGAATCCCCTTACCTGAACCCATAGGCACTCTTACGGGATGCGAGAGCCTATGTCGGTTTCATCTTCAGGCATAATACTTCTTCTGTTCGAAACACCATTCCAACTGAGAGCCAAGGCGTTGAGCCCAGGGCTCTTCTTCAAAGAAATCGAGTGCCTGGTCTTCTTCCTCTGCGGGAACTATGGAAACCATGTTGACGGATAGTACCTTCTGGAGGTCCCGGCCTATACTGGTATCAGAATCCCAGGTTGAAGAGACGGAAGAATGCGAGTGTAGTGGAGCCTCCGAGTCTGAACTCTTTGAGGTGGTCGTGGGATAAAATATCCCAACCCCCGGCGAGTGCGTTGGTAGTAGTTCTGAGGCTTCTCCTTCGGAGTATGAACTTGTAAGGGAAGCCGCCGACCCTTGCTGTAATTCAGCCCTTTATTGCTATTCAGGTCGTATCCCATCTTCTAGATGAGATATTTGGCTTGAGTAGCATAGCGGTAGAGATGCATCTTGCCGTCGTCGGGTTCCAGTTCTCCTGAGGCTGGCCGCTGCGGATGTTCCAGTCGACCGAAGACGATAGGTTGCTCCTCTGGGTTCCTTGGCGGGACTAGGAAGTAGGAGCCTTTGGAGGGGACAACTCGGTTTACAAGGTTGGCGGTTGTCACTTGCGTTTGTAGGGTACATAGAGCGTTGTCTAAGAAGTACTTAGTGTTCCAATGCGCACAAGAGTAATTCGAAGACAACTTTCTATAATAAAATGCAAAATTTTAACACGAGCGATTACATCATCTAAAGATTGTGCCTCGGCATTGGCGCAAACGTCATCTTTTACTTCCTCTTGGGCAAGAGCTGCTTCAGAAGGAGGCAGAGAAGATTTTCGCTTCATCTTGATCATCGCGGGAGGCGCAGCCAGAGTACCTTGTGGTTTGGAAGCGGGTGTCGGGGCCTTTTGGGAGAGCATTATCTGTAGGGGCTCCTGGCTTGATGCTGTCGAAAGCGGCCATGCTAGAGCCTTGCCCCGGAGTTTGATTACCAGGGGGCTGGAGTATTAGGTGGCTTCCTTTCAGTCGAACCCTCATAGGTCCTGCTGTGACGGCTGCAGCTTCTGCTTTGTTATCGGCATCGTAGGACTCGTCGTCCCAGGGGAGTGGTTTGTACCGATCGACATCCGTACAGTATGCTTCGAGACCTCGGAACGGGTCGATATCAGCGAACTTCGTCTTGACGATCGCATCACTGGCCACGTACTTCATGCACTGGTGAAGGGTGGAGGGGACGATCATGTACTCATGGATCTATGGCCGCCCAAGCAATATATTGTAGTTTACGTCTGTATCGATGACGTAACAGGTAACCTCAGTGTGAAGATCACCTATTTGGCACTTCAATCGGCTCTTTTCTGCGTTGAAGCCACTGATGGTGGTGTTTGATGCCGTGAGACGGTACATCGGAATCCCCTGAGCTTGGAGCAGACTTCAAGGGATGATGCTGAGCGATGAGCCCTGGTCGATGTGAATACGATCGACCTTGATGGCACCCACGTATCCTGTGTAGTACAAGGGTCGGTTGCGCCGATTGTTCTTTAGTAGCATATCATGCTGCACGAAGGTGATGTTAGGAATCATCTTGACCACACTATGGCAATGCGGGCATGCCGCAGGGTCTTCCTTGGGCTGCTTCACCTGTGCGAGGTAAGCCTCTGCATTCTACAGTGCCTCGCTCAGGGCATGCCGAGTAGCTTTGGAGAGACGAAGAAGCTCGAAGAGTGATAACCGAGCCGGCGTGTTGGCCAGCTGTGCCAATATATCGAAGTTGTAGGACTTGATCAGGCCTACTACCAAATCCTTTCGTAGAGGCTTATCGAAGCAGACCTCCATCTATTTCTACTTATCTGCGACAGGAGGTTGAGAAGGTCAGGCTTGTGTTATATCGGGAGTAGAATGTGTCGCCGGCGAGGGCGTATCTTCTTCAGGAGCCTTAAAAAAATAATAAATTGGGGCTGTCCCGAACCCCGCGACCTAACCGGGCAGGTCCTAGCGCCAGATTTTGGATTCGGATAGTTGAGGACGGAGCAGGAAAGATGACCATAATAGCTGGATATTTTTCTCTTATTTGTTGTCATTTTGTTTTTTCTGATTATGCATATTTATTATTATGTGGATGTTTTTTAAAAAAAAAACTAAGCCTACATTAATAATGGACAACATGGACATAATATCAACTAGTAGAAAAACCGTTATTGTTTAATAACTAAGTGGGAGAGGAAATTTATTAGCATAAATCCTATGGTCTCCATTACTGGTTTGTAGGTGATGTAATTATACTTGCGTGTTGGCTTTAGTGCTTTTCTCCATATCGGATGAGTATAATTATGGATCACCAGTACAAACTTCCTTAGGGATAATTGTAGAAAGTTGCCTAGTGTGTGTACACTTTTCCATATGAAGGAACTCATTACAAGATAATGGAATTAGTATTAAGTAATGGTATACACTTAGATACAAATAATGGTATCCTCCCCATCGGAGCCATTGCTATTATTTGTATGACCAGAGCAAAACCAACAGATTAATTTTATTTGTCATAAAGTTATGTTGACATGATATTAAAATTAATAGGAAGTACCTACTTGAACAAAGTTGAATTTGTATACGTCCACACTATCGTGGCATGCAAAATTCATGATGTTCAAGGTGTTGGTGAATTTCTTATTATTGTTTTGAGGGAATCAATATTTAATTAATTCGAAAAGTTTTTTATCCTACATATTTTTTTATTTATGTGATTCTTAGGATTTCAAAAATGGGTTCTTTTAGTCCACTTATGGTGATTCTTAAAGAAAACAAGCTTACTGGACCTAATTATATTGACTGGAAACATAATTTGGACATTGTCCTGACTGCTGAGGAGTACAAATATGTACTTGTTGAGGAATGTCCACTTAAGCCTGATGCTAACTCTGATGAAGAGGTCAAAAAGGCCTATAAGAAGTGGAAAAAGGCAGATGAGATGGCGCGGTTTTACATTCTGGCATCTATGTCAAATGTACTGCAACATCAGCATTAAGCCATGGCCATAGCTTATGACATGATGTATAACCTCAAGGAACTCTTCGGACATCAGAGTAGTCCAGCTAGGCAGTTTGCTATGAAGTGTTCGATGAATACAAAAATTGCTGAGGGTACACTAATAAGGGATCATATTCTCAAGATGATGGGTCATCTGAATGAGATGGAGATCCTTGAAGCTGAAATCGATGTGGAATCCCATGTCGATATCATTCTTGGTCTGCCTAAAAGTTTTGACAATTTCTGCCTTAATTACAACATTAACAAAAGGTTGTATAGTTTGGCAGAACTTGCAAAAGAGCTACAGGATGCTGAATCTTTCATTAGGCAGAGTGGTCATATTTTTATTTCTTAAAAGGCTTCTACTTCTAAGCCAAAAGGCGGTAAGAAGAAGAATAATGTTCAGAAACAGGCAAACTCAGCAAAGAAGGGTATGGGACCTCAAGGCGCTGTGAAAAAGTCAAAAGGAAAATGTTTCAAGTGAAAAGGATCAGGACATTGGAAGACTGACTGTCCACTTCTCAAACAAGGGAACAAAGAAGGTATATCTCATTTACTAGTAGTTGAAACATGTTTAGCGGCGTTATCTACCGGCACCTGGTGTGTAGATACATGAGCCACTAATCATGTCAGCAATACATTGCAGGGGTTCCAGGAAACCAGACGACTCAGTGATGGAGAGATATGCTTGTTCATGGGTGACGCTACAAAAGTTGCGGTCGTTGCATTAGGAGATGTTACTTTATCTTTTGTTAGAAACAAGTCTTTGACATTGAGAGATTATCTTTATGCACCTTCACTTAAAAGGAATTTAATTTATGTTTCTATTTTAGTTAAGGATGGATATTCAGTTTATTTCAATGAAAATATTGCTATTAGAAAGAATAAACATTTTATCTGTTCTGGTACATTAGTTGATAATCTGTATGTCATTAATCCTATTTCGCCCATAATGCAACTTATGGAAATGAATAATATGTCATCTAACTTAAATAAGAGAAAGAAACCTTCTTATATGAACCAAACATATCTTTGGCACTTGCGATTGGGGCATATTAACCTAAGAAGGATTCAAAGACTAGTTGAAAATGGACCTTTGAGTTCATTCGAAGTGGTGGCACTACCAATCTGTAAATCCTGCTTGGAAGGTAAAATGACCAGAAGGCCTTTTACGGCAAAGGGGTATAGGGCCGAAGATGTGATGGAATTGGTTCATTCTGATTTGTGTAGATCCATGACTATCCAAGCTAGAGATGGCTTTGAATATTTTGTCACATTTATTGACGATTATTCAAGGAATGTATAAATTTATTTGATGCGCTGTAAGTCTGAGTGCTTTGAGAAATTCAAAGAGTACAAGACTGAAACGGAGAAACGTCATGGAAAATGTATCAAGTCATTACGATCAGATCGTGGTAGCAAGTACCTCTTTGGAGAGTTTAGGGATTATTTATCAGATACTGGGATTACATCCCAATTGACTACAACTGGAACGCCCAAACAGAATGGTGTAGCCGAAAGAAGGAATAGAACTCTTATGGAGATGGTTAAGTCAATGATGAGTTATTCAGATTTACCATATTTGTTTTGCGGATATGCCTTAGAGACTGCAGGTTATATTCTGAACTTGGTTCCTTCAAAGGCAGTACCTCTTACTCCTACAGAGCCGTGGATTGGGCGTAAGCCTAGTCTGAAACATGTTCGAATTTGGGATAGTCCAGCGCATGTGCTGAATGGGAAAGCAGATAAGCTGGAATCTCGTACAGAAGTACGCTTGTTTGTAGGCTATCCAAGAGGAACAAAAGGAGGTTTATTTATAGTTCTAAGGATCAGAAGGTCATTGTTAGCACCAATGCCCGATTTTTAGAGGAAGACTATATGATGAACCATAAACCCACAAGTAGAGTTGTTCTAGAAGAACTAAGATGTAAGACACCAAGTACCTCAGTACCAATAGTATAAGAGGATGAACCACAAATAACTGCACAACGTGTCACAAATGTTACACCACAATCGATAGTGCCTCGTCGTAGTGGGAGGGTTGTGATACAACCTGATAGATATATGTTCTTGGGAGAGTCGCGAAACTTCGTCCTAAGAAACAAGATTATGATCCTTGTACCTACAACGAAGCACTCCAAGATAAAGATGCAGAGTCTTGACAAAAAGCAATGATATATGAAATGGAATCTATGGATTACAATCAGGTCTAGGAGCTTGTAGAACCACCCATTGGTGTAAAAGCCATTGGATGCAAGTGGGTCAATAAGAGAAAAGGAGGATCAAATGGTAAGGTTGAAACTTTTAAAGCTCGGTTTATTGCAAAAGGTTTTACTAAGAGAGGGTATCGATTATGAGGAAACCTTTCTCCAGTAGCCATGCTTAAGTCTATCCGGATTCATTTATCCTTTGCAACTCATCTCGATTATGAGATTTTGTAAATGGATGTCAAGACAGCTTTCCTTAATGGAAGTCTTGAGGAAGACATGGATTTGATCAATGTCAAGATTGTAGGAACGAATTTGTAAAGCACAATACTCTAGAGGGGGTGAATAGAGTAGGCAGCGGAATATGGCTAATTAAAAATGTTAGCAGCAAGATCACAGAGAAATATATATATATCACAAGTAAATAACTGTAAAAGCAGAGATTAGAAAGCAAACACAAAGACGGTGATGTATACTGGTTTCTCTCTTGTGAGGACTAGTCCAGTCGGAAGAACTCTAGCTTCCAGTTGAATCCACTATTGAAAAATACCGCAAGTTTTCATACGAAGTCCTTGCAACTTCTACAAACACAAGCTTCGATATGAAGTACTCGACCAAGTTCAATTGTGAAGAATATTTCTTCAATCAAGCCTCTGATTACAATTGCTCTGAAGCTTCTAGACCATACCGCACTAGCAATCGACTAGGGGATTGTAACTAGCTTGGGATTTGAAAATTAAAGCATAGAACTCTTTGGAATAGAACAGTAGGCTTTAGAGAGAAGATATGAAAGTGAATGAATAAATGAGTTGAAATAATTAAAATTCTTCTCTATTTATAGTTTTTCCAAAGGCAGAACTCTGGCAGAATTCGGACAGAACTCTATGAAAAAATCTGGTTGGGATCCGTAACTGCAGGGAGACCAAGTTTTCAAACATTCAAAAATCAAACGGTTACTAACCTAACTCTGGCCGAGTTCTGTCAGAGTTTAGTCAATGTTATTGCAAATTGATTTTTGGTCTTTTTGAAATTCTTTTAAGAAGTTAGGAGCTTTTTGTAAATAGGGGCTATTTTTTAAAATATGGGATATTTTGAAAACATTTTTAGGATAGCCTATTTGCTAGTATGACTCGGTGTACACTGTATTCCTAGACTCAATAAAAGTAAAAATTATATTGCATAAAGGAAATACAGACTCGAGTGGCAAACACAGCTTCAGTCTTAAACAGATCGGATAGCTATTCTCTGGTAGTGTCCAAGAGTCCAAAACTTCTTTAAGTAGCCCTTATATCGAGACAGAGTTTGATCAATTATTAAAATCAGGTTTGACCATGACCAATGGACAAACAATCTCTCCCATTTTGATAATTGACAAACCTTGACCGATATAACATCTTTGATCGATAAGATTTAAAAGATAATCAAAATATGCAAATTGTACTGTATCTTGAAAAAAAATGTTCTTATATCCCGAGTATGCCTGAGAGATCCTGTGCTGAGGATCCCCGAGTACAAAAAAAATTCTGGAGAATGGGACGATGGAGATCGAGCGGCAGTTGCTCCTTTACTCCGTTGACACTCCGATTACAAAAGTGGAAGAAAACCTAAGAAAATTGCTAACTCTCGACTCACTGGCAAGAAGTGCAGCAATTTGGCTCTTAAAAATGCTCTCCTTTCTGTGTTTTAAAGAGGGATGAGCCCCTTTTTATAGTAGTTTCTGAGCTGGAATGATGTTATGCGCCCACATGAGGAAAACATATTGGTTTTCATGTGGGCGCTTAGTCCTGCCTTGGGCACATAGGGTGTAGACGCATGCAGGCTGCGAGATTGTGGGTTGGTCGTGGTGTTGACGTGGTCCCATGCTTCGGTGCAAGACTGTTCGTGGAGACTGACGTGGCCGTGCGCTTCGGTGCATATTTTGAACGTGGATTTGACTGAGTCAGGCTTGGGCGCATAGCCCTATTTCATGCTATGTGCCCTCCTTCTGGGGAGCTTGTCTTGGGCGCATAGAGCTTCACAAGATGATGGGCGCATAGAGCTTCACAGGGTGATGGGCGCATAGGAGCTTCACTTGGGCGCATATGTCCTCATTGGCTTTGGCTCATAAGGCTTTATCACTGAAATTTTCATCCTTCTACAAGTCCCCCTTCAAAGTTTTCGATACATGAACGAGTTCAAAATACTTTGAAAGAAGCATGGACCGTCTTCTTGTGATGTAGTGGGCGCATAGTATGGCCCTCTCTTTGGGCGCATAGCGTTTGGCCAGCCTGTCAGAGAGACGTCTGTTGAGATCTTCCTCGAAAATCTGAACTAACAGATTCATCGGGGTGGAATTTGAAGAGGTCCATCAGTCGTACATCGTCCACGTCAGCAAGTGGCAGTCGCATAGTATGCAAGAGGCTGGATCTTCACATGGGCGCATAGGCCATTGTGGGCGCATACTGCGCAACGGGTGCATACTGCGCAATGGGAGCATAGGCGCATAGAAGTAGGGGCGCATAGGGTGTGGCCCATGCCTATAAATAGGCTCTGAAGGAGAGAGAAAGTTCATTATTCTCCTATCTTAGAATTTTTCAAAGAAACTCTTCATCTCCTTTCTTTACGAATCATGTCTCCGAAGGTCGCCAAAAGATCTGCGAAGGGCAAGGTGGCTGCACCGAGTGGCTCTCCTCCTGCGGCAGCATCTTCACCATTCTAGTACCCGATTGTGGATGAGGCCATGCCTCAAAAAACAAAGTCTCGAGCGTTAATTTGCGACGCTCAGACTTTTCTTCTGCCTGGGCGCATGCGCCTACGGTAACATACTTCTATGAGCATTCTTATGCGCCCACAGAAGTCATGCGCCAACACTATAGTGTGTTATGCGCCCACATGGTGCCATGTTATGCGCCCACATGCCATTTGCATGTTATGGGCCCACGTGCTGTTTGTGTGTTATGCGCCCACATGTTTGTTTTGGGCGAATATCCCTTTGGGCGCATAGTCCTTTGGGCGCATAGCCCTTTGGGTGCATAGTCCTTTGGGCGCATAAGTGTCCTCCAGCACTTAGTTTTTCCTGCAGATTTCTGAGCCTGACTTTCTCTTCTGTCCTTACAGTAAACATGTTTGTCCCGGAGCTTGAGGGAATCCGTTTCGGCTTTGCCTATCAAGTCCTCGGTACTAGTCTTATAACAAATATGATCAGCAAGGTTCAAGCCACGAGCAGTCAAAACCAGCCTACGGAGCGGACACTCGCCATACTTAAACAGGATAAGACCTTCTTGAGGCAGATGATTAACGATGAAAAGTTCGTGCGTGGAGGGGCACGTCATTTCAAGAAGCCGTACTTCCTGTTTGGTGATAATGTGGGGTTTGAAGATGGCGAGACATACGCTTGAGAAACCCAATGGTGGTCTGTCCGAACAATCAGAGGATAAGGATACCGTCGATGGAGCGTCAATATCCTTTGTCTACTTTTACTGTCTTGGCCGTGCGGTGACAGATGAAGTGGGAGCTCACTCAGGCGATGGAAGAAGGAGCGTCAATACCCTGGGATTATCTCTGGAAGAATACAGTTCAACTCAGGCGATGGAAGAAGGACACTTTCAAGTGTGTCCGGGGCTCTGCATCTTATTCTACGAGAGGATTGCAACCTGGTGCCGTAGTGAACGACATCCCGCCTAACCTCCATCCTTATGTCGCTGACACACTTTGCCATTTGATGATGATGGAGGATGTGTCGTATCCCACAGGGAAGATGCGGATGGAAGGCTGGAGGTATCCTTCTTCATTCTAGAGCAATCTCACTGGCTGGGTGCTTTCCACGTATGAAGCCACCCTGAAGACTGCTGGCCTTTGCTATGCTATTAGGGCCCACTCAATATGGTGTAAGGGTCAACTGGCCAATGTTTGTCTCTTTGGCAGAGTTATATAACCTTCACACCTGTACCTTCTTTACTCTGGGTAGGGAGATGGGATTGGCTCTCTACGAAATGCAAGAAGTGTCGAAGCTTCCCTGGGGCACGGAGCCATATGAAGAGTACGTGCCTTGTGATGAAGAACTCCGGGATCTGGAGAATGAAAACTCCGAGATGATTGATGTGTACAAGGAATTACTTTGCCACCTCCTTATCTGTCATAGGATTAATAAGAAAGGGAAGACCGAGGGGGCCAATCCCCACACGAGAGCTTGCATGGGCTACATTTTCGTCCAAGGAGAAGGGAGGATCCGGCCTCTCCATTCTTCTTCCAATCTTCCATCATTTCTTCTCATTCAACCAAGGAGGAGGTGCTAGCAAGGATTGGGAGCAAGGAGCAAGGAAGGGTGTCCATTTTGGAGGAGCTTTCGTGTCGGAACCGTGTCCTTTGAGTGTACCATTGGGATCCCACTCCCAATAGGTAAAACCAATTATCTAAATTGATTTCCTATGCATATTAGTTAGTTTTGAATCCATAGGATCCACCCCCATGAATGTACCCCCTTTAGATTCTAGTTTGAGGCCATTTGGAGCTCTCTTGAGGATTTTAGATATGTGTTTTGTGTCCTACTTGATAGATCCCAAATTAGGACACCACATGTGTTTGGTTTATTGCCTAATAGGATTAATTGTGTTTTAAATTCAGTTTTAGAATGGTTAGAAAGTGGATTGATCTTAGTTAGGATGGTTAGAATGTGTTTCATTTGGATACCTATTTTGGTATCCAAGTATCTTAGCCTATATGTGTTTCTTTTTTTCAAAATAACCCAAAATTGTCATAATATTCATCCACGTTTTTAGTAACCATAGCAACTTAGAAATGCCATAAGTTTTAGCTAAGAATTCCGATTAATATCCCTTTTTTTAAAAGAACCGTATCGAAGTTAGCTTTCCAAATATATATTTTAATAAGCCAAATTCGTTCTAAAACTTTCTTTAAAACTGTTTGAGTGTCAGCTGTCCGAAAGATGAACATGTTTCGGTGCTTTTGCGATTCCGGGAGCTTCCGGATACGAAAATGCGATCCGTTTGAACTTTCGGAAAGCTAATACGAAGGGCTACAACATACTTCAATCCTAGAATTTAGTGAAGGTCCAATTGGTATAGTATTGGTTTTAAGTAGAAGAGTGACTATGTGACATAGGCATTTTGTGTAACCTATGAGCCTAGTGTGGATATCATGTGTATGTAAGTATCATAGGTTGTTAAGAATATGTATGATATAGTAAATATATGTATATATATATATACATTATTTTTATGTAATATATGTTAGTATAGTGTGTGTGTTTGAATGAGATAAGGATGTGTGTGGTTAGTGGAGAGAAGTGAGATTGATAGAGGATATGTGCTAGTGTGTGTTTGATGTTGTATAGATGGTAGTGTAGTGTGTGTGTTGTGAAGGTGAGAGTTGTTGTGAAGGTGAGAGAGTTGGGAGGATCATGCCATCCTATTTGACTTGAGGCTAGTGTGGTTTGTTGAGTGATTTGTGTTTTATTTGAGCGGTATTGTGTTTGTATATAGATGTGTGTGGGTATGTTAGAAGAGAGGGGGGTAGATTTGGTATGTGTTTGTGTGTATTTTAGTGTTGGAGTAGAGAGGGATTTAGATGTTGTATGTCTGGATATGTTAGTATGTTAGTGGTTATGTTAGAATCTATGTAGAGATTAGAGGTATCTTAGAAGTTAGATAGTGATATCTTGTATATGTTAGATAGTTAGTTGTGTTAGTCTATATTATTGTTAGTTAGAGATGGCATATGTTTGTTGGTTAGAGTTAGAGATGGATATATATACATATATGTTATCGTTAGATATTAGTTAGTGGATGTTAGTTGTGTTAGGTTTCTAAGTTAGAATAGATGGTTAGAAGTTACACGTTAGAGTTGGTTAGTATCTTGTGTTAGAGATATAAGTTAGGATATAAAGTGATATCTTGAGATACTATAGCGGTATCTTAGGATATTTTGGGTATTTGCCTATTACCTTAAGGTAATGTATTTACCTACAAGGTAAAGGGGACTTACCTACAAGGTAGAGGGAATTTACTTTATACTAACGTATTAGCTACTAAGGTATTGACTATCTAATATTTAGGGTGGATGGTTAGAGGATAGATATTTAAGGTATTAGTATTATAGGTTAAGGTACTAGTTTCCAACCAAGGTAATGGTTTATCTTACCTTAAGGTAATGGGTTTACCTTATTACAAGGTAAGGTATTGGGTTTACCTAGGTAACTAAGGTTAGATATCTAAGTTATTGGTTAGCTAGTAGCTTAGGATAGATATTAGATATCTAAGATTTGTATCTTGGTAGTTAAGGTATTTATACCTAGACTAAGGTATTAGGTTTACAACTAAGGTATTGGTATTAGGATATCAATAGGACTAAGGTATATGGTATCTTGGGGTAAGATATAGGTTGGTATCTTACTAGTATCTACGTTAGTGTCTTAGGATATAGATGAGTGGTATCCTAAGATACAAATCAGTATCTTAGAGGGTAAATTAGTAGGCTAAGGTAATTTCTAAGGTATTGACAAGGTAATAGGGATTACCTATAGTCTAAGGGTAGGGTATTGGTAGGATATTGAGATAGATGGTTTGATACTAGTCTAAAGTATTAGTAGGATCTATTAACCTAGGTTAGTGAGTTATCTACTAACCTAAGGTAATATATATTACTAAGGTAAGGATATTACCTAGTATCTAAGGTATTGGGTTATCTTGGTAGGTAATGGTTAGAAGTGGGTTATCTTGGTAGGTAATGGTTAGACTTGGGTTATCTTGGTAGGTAATGGCTAGACTTCGGTTATCTTGGTAGGTAATTGTTAGAAGTCGGTTATCTTGGTAGGTAATGGCTAGAAGTGAGTCATCTTGGTAGGTAAAGGTTAGGCATAGGATACTTGACTTAGATTTTACCCTGTTTGACTAAGGTTGACTGTTTTGACTCAAAGTCAACTACAAGGCAACATTGGACCTAGATTGGATTAGAAGTTGACCAGAGATGACCAGTTGACCAAAAGTCAACTGTAGGTCAACCCTTGACCTAGTATGATCTAGATTGACTTGGTTTGACCTACTTTGACTTTGTTAGACCTAGTATGACTTAGATTTACTTAGATTGACTTAGCATGACCTAGTTTGATCTAGTTTGATTTAGTTTGACTTAGTTGACTTGGTGTGACATAGTTTGACTGAGTTTGACCTAGATTTGCATAGCATATACTAGAAATCATGTTATACACTGTTAAATCCTAATTAACTCATGATATCTCATCTTTAGGTCTGTGACATCACTATGAGCATCTATTCTCACTGACAGCTCAGGACCGCAGGCGAATACATTCACTGATAGTTTTCATTGTCTTGATATCTGCTATATCCGATTCAGTTGTAGTGTCTTACTTGATTTCCGATACGATGGTTCACGGACTAGTATACGTCGAATCATGTCATGAGATGTTATTCCTGGACTTTTCTGGTATATTGGTACATTGTTCGATCTTGTTTTTCTTGTACTTGTATAGACACCGATTTGGGAATAGGCTGGCCCCCTGCTTTTGAATCCCGTATCATGACGTGATATGTCCGGATCCATTATACTACTCAGGGATGGGGAGTTATTAGAGGTTATGTGATCAATACCCTCCTGTCACTATATTCTTGTGCTTGCGCCACCCTCACTTCACGTAGGGTGTAGCGAGATCTTATTCCTTGTGCTCATTATCCAGGTTGGCCGGCATGACCCTTTCTAGAGATTTTCTTGTGATTGTCGGGCTAAGTGGATAGCCTGTCCGGTTTCCCAAGCCGATCACATAACGCTCTAATATCTCATGGCACCATTTTATGTTTACATTTATACATCATATATCCCTGTTACATTCTACATTCCTGTATTTCATACCATGACATGATATCTAGTTTACATATCCTGTTTATATTCCAATCTTGATATTTCATCTTTTATTTCATTATAATTGTCTCTTATAGAATTTGTCAATTCACATAAAACTGCTGTTAGCGTTTGTACTTGCTCATATCCTGACAGGATAACCCCGTTGATGTTTACAGATGATATAGATGTTGACTGCTCGACCTTCTATGGGTTTGGCATAGACGGTGAGTACTACATGGACATCCGTGTGGAGCCGGTGCCCATTGAGGACGCACCGCCGACTTAGACTTAGACTAGTTAGGCTTGACTGGACTGCGATCCAGCTAGTACTTGAGACTTGTAGTATACTTATTATTTTGGGATCTTGTGTTATGTTTTGAACACTAAACTTGTGTGGGATCTTTCATCTATTCCTGTTATTTTCCTTCTATCATATCTTTCATATTTCGTGCTATCTTCCTTAGATGTCTTATGATTGAGTTGTGACATTATATACCTCCGTACGGAGATGACAGGTACCTTTGTATTATATCTAGATGTTGTATGTTATAGACGACCTATACAGCGTTCTACCGCCGATTCTGCGATGTAGGCTGGACGTACCCACATGCTCGTACCCCTACTTAGGGTACGGGTTGTGACAATGGCCAAGACTAATTCTATATTTTTTTATTTTTTTATTTATTTTTAATAAAAGTACAATAAAACCAGTGCCCAATATATATATTTGTTACAAATAATTTAGAAAATACTATTTATATATTTCCCAAAATAAGTAATAAAAGTAATAATTCTAATAAGATTTTTACTAGTACAAGCCACATATACTATAACACATACATACAATAGTATTTCTATAGCTAAAAGTAAATATCAAAACATTTAGTAACCATGCTCAAAATGAACTAAACCCAAAACCCGTAAAACTAAGCCCACAAATTATATATATATATATATATATATATATATATATATATATATATATATATATATATATATATATATATAGTGGCATACTGATTGCAGAAATCGTCCGACAAATATCCATGGTGGAGCGCCCTATTAGGTCCCGGGATAGCCCGTCTCCCCTCTTCCTCCTTCTGGTTTTGGGTCCCTACCTTGCATCTGCTGGCGGATGCTTGGGTTTTGTTGGGACGTTGTGTAGGGTTGTTGGTTCTTTTTGGGTGGTTTTTTTGCTTTCATTTCGGGCTTTCGGGGATACTTGTATAGGGTGCCTTCGTTTTGGCCTATTGTTAATATAGCTTCTTTCACTAATATATTAATATATATATATATATATATATATATATATATATATATATATATATATATATATATATATATATATATATATATGTATGTTATCAGTCCCGAATCTGTGGCCGGAAGAATAGGGTTGTTGTGGGAACTGGTGGTGAAGACGGGAAGGTATGGTGGCAGGCGGCGAGAAAAATTTTATGGTTCTTGTCCGGGATTGAACTAAATAATATATAATATTATCAAACAGTATTTAAAACAAATTTTATAAAATCAAATCATAAAAATAAATAATAATAATAAATCAAATATTTCTAGGAGTCTATTTTTGTAATCATAAAATCTCTTTTAAGGAAATTTGGCAAATCTGTTTTCCTTCCAAAAATATCTATAATAGGATTTTTTTTAAAATTATATATTATTAGGCCCGGATCTGTGGCCGGAAGCACAGGGTTTTTGTGGGAACTGGTGGTGAAGACGGGAAGGGATGGTGGCAGGCATCGAGGAAAATTTTAGGGTTTATGTTTGGGATTGAAATAAATAATATATAATTCAATAGTATTTAAAACAAATTTTATAAAATCAAAGCACAAAAATAAATAATAACAATAAATCAAATATTTCTAGGAGTCTATTTTTGTATTCATAAAATCTCTTTTAAAGAAATTTGGCAAATATGTTTTCCTTTCAAAAATATCTATAATAGAATTTAAAATTTTATTTATTTTTCTAACTAGAAAGAAATTTAAAATTGAACTAAAATAAATAAAAATTAAAAAACTTGGGAAGTGGGCTTACAAATCTATCCACCTTAGAAAAAAATTATCCACGAAATTTCAAATAGTACGAGTAGGCACGACTAAGAAATTAATCAAAAAATACAATTAATGATAAAAGTTGGTCAGCAAATAGAATGAAAATCTAAGAAAAGATACAAATTGGCACGATCGAAATATAATTAAGGCTAAATTGCACTTTGATACCCTCAACTATTCCGCTTTTTCAAGTTGATACCATAAACTTTTGTACTCAACAACTTAATACCTCAACTATTTTTTTTTCAACTTGATACCTAAATTTTTAAAAATTCCCTTATCCCTTCCCTCTCCCCTTCTCCCCTCCCCCCTCCCCCACTCCGGCGACCACCTCCCTCCCTTCCTCTCCGGTGACCACCTCCCCCCTCCCGCGGCGGCGACCCCCCCTCCCTCTCCGACGATGGTGGAGTCGGGAAAGGAGGGCAGCGGGAGAGGGAGGGGAGGGAGCGGGAGGAGGGTGCGGATGGCCGGAGGGTGGAGGGGAGCGGGGGGGGGGGGGAGGGCGGAGGGGGAGGGTGCAGGCGTGACGGGAGGGGAAGGGAGGGTGCATGCGGGGCGGGAGGGGGGGAGGGGCGGATGGGGAGGGTGCAGGCGGGACGGGAGGGGGAGGACGGAGGGTGCGGGTGGGAGGGGGGAGGGGCGGAGGGTGCGGGCGGGGCGGCAGGGAGAGGGGCGGGGGCGGGGGTGGTGGCCAAAAGGGGGGGGGGGGGGGGTGGAGGAGGGGAGGGGGAGGGGTTGAGTGGTAGTTTTAATTTTTGGATAAGGGCATTATTGTCCAAAAAAATTTAGGGTATCAAGTTGAAAAAAAAATAGTTGATGTATCAACTTGAAAAAGCAAAATTGTTGAGGGTATCAAAGTGCAATTAAGCCTATAATCAAAATAGCTTAGCAACGATCAAATTGTCGTTTAAGGATGATCAAATCAAAATCGTTTCGATATAATTAACTATTTAACCAAAAATCATTTAGGCACAATTTTAGCGTTTAGGCATCTAGTGGAAGAAAATCAAAATTGTTTTAAAGGATTACTAGGAAGACAAATAATGAGTCGAGAATCGGAAGATAAAAATAAAGAAGAACTACTAGTTTATTGAGAAGATGGTAATAAGAAATGAGGCATCAAATCAATTTGAAAAATTAATAGTCATATACCAATAAAAGATATAACATCTATGATATTCGAAAACCATATGTTTAAATGAAGTCACTTTACCGAGAATTTATGCCTCGCCAGTGTATATCTGGCTGCAGTAAACCATTGGTATCATGACCCAAATAATGATATGGTACCGAATACTCTATCAACTTAATCCATTATTGACATAATAACTCAAAGGTCAAATAGAGCAACTGGACATTGTTTTAATAATTTTTGATAACCTACGCTTACTTGAAATTATTTCAACTTAGGGGTCATGTCTTGCCAGTGAACTATTGGCTGCAGTGAACCCGCAATCTCCATAATTCAAATAAATGGCAACAATGCACATCTGCATTGCCATTGTAAGTCATCGAAAATTATTCCACCTATATCCATAAGGATTTCAAAGGAGCTTCTAGAATTTCAAACAAGTTTATCATGATAGGAAAGTGTAAGTATATGTCCTTGAAGTAAAAATATCAATTTTTGAAAATAAAACGATCGAAAATGAACGAAGATGACTTAGAATTAATATATAGATAATTGAATCAGGTCAGGCTCTAAACTCAATAGAGGAAAATAGAATATTGACTCTTAGAAAAAATTACTTATGGCCAATGGGAAGTAAATAAGTAACACGAACATACGATATGATGATGATATCTAAAGAGGGCAGAAAAGAAAATTTGAAAAATTTATCAAGGTTAGGGATTGAATTATAGGAAATTTAAATTTACCAAGCGAATAGTCTACCTACCTTTGATTATACCATCATATCAAAACACAATAGTATATCCTTCTATGGAAATTTCTCAAACATCTAATAGGGTTTAGAATTCAATAAATCCCTACCTAAGTAACATGGCCTATGAAGCAACCTTAACTACCCAAATAGTCAAATTAAATAAGGGCTTCCCTACGGTGTATCTAGTCCTAGCCATTCTCTTAAAAATCAAATCAATCATAATTGTGAATGAGCACTTCCTAGTCGCAGCGTCGCAGTAGTATGACTAATATAGGTACTACCACGAGTTGTACAATTATGCGAAAACAGACCTGCATGGGCCACCAAATATTCCATACACCATTCAGGGATGAAGTTACTCAATAAATCCTCGAAATGATTATTCAAATCATGATCGATCACTTTGAATCTCCGTTCGAACCACTCCTCAAATTCCAAGAACGTTCATCTACATCGCATGGATGATAACATCGTCCGATGGCACCACTATCGATAGTCATCCCACATGCTCAAATCGAGTCCAACTCATTCTTATTCGCAAACACTTGGTCCCACACAACTTGCTATTATCGACGCAATTCTTGGTGTATATGCCCAACCCAACTTAGCCAACTGTGCCATACGTGAAACCATCTTTGTTCAACCAAATTTTCTTCGTGCTATTTTACAAAATATATAGACATTGTATGGAATATACCATAGAACATTGAGAGAGAGCACACCAACAATATCGATTGTGGAAACAACATTTAGTACGAAGCCATCAGAGTTAAAGAATTCAATCGAAAGTCCAAGGATGTAAAGCCATGCTCGGATGCCATTATGTCATGCCCCGGCCTCGAAGAACCAATCGTCCTTGCTAAGGTGTGATGTCGCACGAGCCCCCAGGTTTCACTCGCATAAGACGGGTTCCATAACGACCGATTACAGCAGCTTACGACAAGGTTGTCGCACAGAAGTCCCAAGCAGAAAAGTTGAATAACACAAAGACATGTACAAAATGATAATCTTTATTAATATTGAACATAAGATTACAAGGGCACGAAGCCAAGATTATAAGTCACTCCAGCTCATTTTCTCTCTGAATACAAATACTCAACACACTCTCTCTCTTATTTCAATTACAACCACTCATGCCTGAAGGCTTACAACTTTGTGAATGTTTCAGAAGGCGATGTCCATACATTGTGTCCCATATAGGTAAAGTTTTCAACGCAGTCATATGCCTAGGAATGCCAAGGAACTCGATGCCTCAATGCTTCCAAGCGAGCTCCGACTCGACGAACAATTACATGTAACCTACGCATGAAAATTGTTGGGTGGTCAGTACACAACCGTACTGGTGGTTTGAGCTCCTAGTGTAAACCCCAAATCCTGATTTAAATTCGTTTCTAAAAAAGTAGTTAGTTTTATTATGTTTATGAAGAGTATAATTTTCAAATGTTGCTAGGGAATAAACCTGGAATATGCCATTCCAGTTATGGTAGAAAGTAATAATCCTTGGAATATTCCTTCCAGGACTTTCCTTGTATTGCTCTATGAGCACTTATAAAAGGGGGAGGCTCTCATTTGTTCCTCACCACCTAAAAATTGTAAGCATTCTCCAAGTTAATAAAGAGATCCTTACGAGTCCATCTTTGCTCCACTATTCTAATTTTCTTAGCGATCTAGCTAAGGCGGGTTGGGAAGGCTTGCACGAGTCTTTGAGGAGAAAGACAGTGCGCCGCACGGGACGAGGTGCTAGCAAAAACACTAAGTCCGTGACATATAGGAATTCTAATATTCTTATTAGGTCGACCAAGCTCAACTATTTGTCTCCTCTTTGTCTCATCATTATATAAAGTAGTAGGTCACCATCAGCTGCGAGCTTTAGGTATAGAAAGGTGGATTGGTTAAATAGTATTTAGAAGTTTCTAGATTTAGGACTAAGTAGCATGTGATTATTGAGATGGTTAGCCAATTTACTTTTAGAAATTTCCAAAGTTAATTAAAGATTGAACCTAGTTAATTAAATAGCCCAAATTAATTATCCACATGTTCTTGGGCCTATGGCTTGGGACTAAGCCTATAAATACCCTATTTTCCCCATTCATTTTATTCCCACCAATATTTTCCAAGCCCAAACCCATTTTTCTCTTCACATCCAAACCCAAAACCCTAGCCCAGAAACCCATTCCTATTAAGTAACTCCCAACCTCTTACATTCCGTAACTCCCAGCCTCTTACATTTCGTAACTCCCAACCTCTTACATTCCGTAACTCCCAACCTTTTTCATTTTCTAACCTCCGACCATTTCCATTCGTAACTTCCCATACGTGCCGCACTCGCCATCCCTGAGCCACCGGAGCCGCACCGATGAGTCGAGCTTCGTCGACAACCTACGAACCACCTGCCCGATCCCGACGAGGACGATTTCGACGAGCCGATGACGATCTCTACGTAACCGCGACCACCTTCTTCTTCCTAACTCTAGCCATGATATAGTTTAAATCTGTAGTGCCCCGTCCCTATATCGTACCCTATTTCCATCCATCGGGTGCACGAGAAAGGAACAATGTCACTACCGATTCAGTTGGGACCGATAGATCGGGATCGGTTGAATCGGTCGAACGGGAACAATTGAATTAAGATTCTTTTTCTCGTTATGAAAAGGCTTCTTCGGAATCAAGTCCCGTATTCAGCGGGTTATGCCACGAGGATTGGCTCTGCGGCTGAATCGGAAGAGACATCACATTGCTCTGCTTTTCATGGTGCACTTGCTTTGGCTTTGGCTTTGGTTTTCGTGAATACGTTTCGTGAATGTTTTCGATGGTTTTCATGGCTTGCATTTTTGAACTTCGCATTTGTATCGAATTCCTTGAATAACACAATGTTCTAATCAATTGCTTATACGATTGCAGGTGATCGCATAGGCGACGTCTAAGCGCAGGCAACCAGCCCCTCGCCTGAAACAAAGACTAAGGTGAGTGGCTGACCTCCTTCGCCTCGACCCTCTGTTTCAAAATCAATCATGAAACACAAAGACAATGCTTTTCTCCATAGTATAGAATCAATGAATTGTGGCACGATTCTTCACGAAATACTTGCAAAAGGCAACTCGAAATAACTACATCAATTAGAGTAATTTACTCTGAAAATATAAGTTTCACATTAAAAGAGAAATGATAAGGTTTTATAAATTACAAAAAAATTAGTATAAATTTCTATAATTAACAAGGATCATTATGTTACTTTATTTTATGTCTATTTGAGCATTTTGCCTATCTTAATAATTGTTGGAACATAGTGTACAGTCTAATTTATTAATTAAATAATTATGACTTATGAAGTTATGTGTGATTTTGGGATATTTTAGTGTTGGGACCTTACCCTACCTTAGTATAGAGACCCTAGGAAGTTGGTTTAGGTATTGTGTCACCCCACATTGGTCTCCTATGCTAAAGTCATCACTTGGCTAGGTATCCAATCAGAAAGTCGTGTCACACCACAAGTGTCCTAGTATTTAGCTTAGTATAAAACTAAGTTTGTATACCATTTTTACAGTGATGGGACACCGAATATCTATAGCTTCATATACATACCCTTGATTTGCATGAGGCAAGTACCCCTACAAACTTTATTTACTGCATGTGATAATAACTGTGAATGAATCGTATTAAAATACTGTTTCTTAAACTGCAAGTCATAACTTCACCTGTTTTATACTGCTCCCAGTATCTTTCACATGTTTTAAACTACCCTCGTACCTCTCACATGTTAAAACATGGGTTATGGGAAAACTGATAGTTGAGCACGTGATCATGCCCCCTTCACCCGTACGTATGTACCGAGCAAGGTCGCATTTTATATGCATACTTTGTCGTATGCCATTATCCTGCATTTCTGTACGTATGTACACCTATGCTTGGACACTTGTACGTACATATATTTTATTACTTGTAGACTTGTACACCGGTACATTTTATACCTATTGATGATCACGTGCCTGCTCCAGTTTTAAACATTACATGTACATCTGTCGCCATGACAAATGTATCATTGACATGATAGATTATGATATGCCATGATTTCCTGTTATTACATCTCTGTTTCATAGTCCGTATATTTAGTTTGTAGAATCAGTACTTGCTCCCGTCCTGACAGGATATCGTTGTAGGTATAGTTACCGAGGAGGAGTTGCTATGTGATTCCTATTATGGGGTCACCATCGAGGATTAGGCTTTACCCTACGAGGATGTACCTGTGGGAAAACTCGTCTAGTTGGTTATCTTAGCCGCTCTAGACTTAGAGAGCAGGGCTTTATAGACTATGTATTTTTGTTACTGGACCTGTATCCAGTTTTGGTTATCTTAGCCGCTCTAGACTTAGAGAGCAGGGCTTTATAGACTATGTATTTTTGTTATTGGACCTGTATCCAGTTTTATATTTTGGCTCTATATTTGGAACATATTTATATACTAGATGATTTTGTGTTTGTAATAATTTTACTCATTTTGACATATGGAACTGTTAGCACACTTTGATCTGTATTGTTTATTTTTTTAGAACAGCTTACTACGTTTTATCTCAAGCGTAGGCTGGACATGACTCGGCCCGGCCCAATAATTTGGGTAGCGGATCGTGACAGACGATGCGGTTGTGCATCGATTACCGAGAGCTCAATAAGGCAATTATCAGAAATAAGTACCCCTTGCCAAGGATAGATGATCTGTTCGATCAGCTACAAGGGACGCCCGTGTTTTCTAAAATTGATCTTCGTTCAGGATACCACCAGTTGAAGATCAGACCCGAAGACGTCCCTAAGTCAGTATTTCGTACAAGATACAGACACTATGAGTTTTTGGTCATGCCATTCAGTTTGACTAATGCTCCAGCAGCCTTTATGGATCTAATGAACAGAGTATTCCGACCATTCTTAGACAAGTTCGTTGTTGTATTCATCAATGACATCTTAATCTACTCAAAAGTTAGGGAGACGCATGTTGAGCAATTGAGAATGGTGCTTCAGACGCTTCGAGAAAATCAACTGTATGCAAAGCTGAGCAAATGCGAATTTTGGATGAACAGTGTGTCGTTCCTAGGGCACATTGTCTCGGCAGAAGGTGTTGTCGTTAACCCAAAGAAGATTGAGCAGTAGTATATTGGAAATAGCCTGCATCAGCTAGTGAGATACGGAGTTTCCTTGGTTTAGCCGGATACTACAGTAGGTTTGTGAAAGATTTTTCAAGAATCGCTTCGCCTCTAACTTGCCTCACTCAGAAGGGAGTCGTATTTAAGTGGACCAATGACTGTGAGAGTAGTTTTCAGGAACTAAAGCATCGGCTCATCACGGCTCCAATTTTAACACTTCCAGAAGGCTCTGAAGGATTTCAGATCTACAGTGACACATCGGGACTTAGTTTGGGATGTGTTCTCATGTAACGTGGGAAGACAATATCATATGCGTCGAGACAACTCAAGCAGCATAAGAATTACCCAATCATGACTTAGAACTGGCGGCGATTGTGTTCGCGTTGAAATTGTGGTGACACTATCTCTATGGTGTGTCTTGCGAGATCTTCATAGATCACAAAAGCCTGAAGTACATATTCACACAAAAAGAATTGAATTTGAGACATCGACATTGGTTAGAATTGATCAAGGATTATCACTTAACGATTTCTTATACGCCTGATAAAGGGAACGTAGTAGCTGATACCTTGAGTCGAAAATTCGTTGGGACACTAGCAGTAGCAAAGGAGGTACTACGAGATCTTGAAGAGATGGGCATCGAATTCAGAATTCGTACACAGAATATACAATTGGCTCAATTGCAGCTTGAGCCTAGCCTCCAGGGAAGGATTAAGACTGCTCAGAAGGACGATCCATTTCTGCAGAAGATACGCGAGTTGATACTAGCAGAAAAGGCGACCGACTTTGCAGCAGCCGGGATCTGTGCCTCTATGTGTGTTCTAGCAGGAAAGGCAGCTGCTGCTTATAAAAACTAGGCTATAATAGCGGTGTTAGTCAAGATAGTCAAAAATTTAAGTACGCGAGATTTATGGTTGAAAGAAGGCACAAGTAGTTCAAGTTCATCAAAATCTAAGACTAGTCTAGTGTTGGTGTCTCTATAGTTGTCCTGCTTGTCCCTTTTTTTTGACTAAGGCCTTGGCCGACCAATGGGTTAGGGACCTCTCACTACCAAAATACAGCGCTTTAGCGATGGATATTTAGCGACGGATGTATTCCGTCGCTAATAGCGACGGACTACCAATGAAACAGCGATGGTCTTCCGTCGAATTGCAGCCAATTATTTTTTTAATTTTAAGGGTAAATTTTGGTCGGAAATCCGTCGCTATATCGTCGGACATATAGCGACGGACAAACAGCCCATCGCTATATCGTCACCTATTTGTCAATATTTTGCGGGAAAATGTTAGAAAAAATTGGCACGAAATTTGGCGGCTACATAGCGATGGATTATTCGTCTGCAAACTAGCGGGAATATAGCGACGGCCTAGCGACGGATATCCGTCGCTAATCCGTCGCTAAATACTATGCCCTAACATAAAACGAACAGGGGGAGGGGATTTTTCATTCCCCCCAAAATTTTCTCTCACTTCTCTCTCTCTCTCTCACTCTGGTATGTCTCTCTCCCTTTCCCTCTCTCCCTCTCTCTCTCTCTCTTGGTGGTCGGGGGGTGCACCCCGTAGGGGGAATCGTGGCCAGGAGGGGTGGTGGTTTAGGGGAACGGAGGGAGGGGGGAGGGAGGGGGGCGGAGGGAGGGGGTCAGCGGGTGGAGAGGTCGCGGGGGGAGGGGGGTAGGGGAGCGGAGGGAGGGGGGCCGGAGGGTGTTGGTGGTCGGGGGAGGAGGGGGGTTTCGGGTGGGGCGGCAGGTGGGGAGGTCGCGTGGCCGTGGGGTCTTGGCGGTTGGAGGGGAGGAGAGGGGGTGGGGGCCCGGCCGGGAGGGGGGAGGGAGGGTGGGGGCCCGGGGGGTCTTGGCGGTCGGGGGGGGAGGGAGGAGAGGGGGGTGGTGGGGGACCGCCCGGGGGGGGGTTAAAAGTGGGGATCGGGGGGTAGGGAGGTCGCGGGGGGGCGGGGGGTAGGCGATCGGAGGGGGGCCGGGGGTTCTTGGGGGTCGAAGGGGCAGGAGGGGGCGTGGGGGCCCGGAGGGTGGGGGGAGGGGAGGGGGTTGGGTCGTTGAGTATCGGTATCGGACTATTTTGTTGAGTATCGGAATCGGTATAGGTATCAGAATAACAACTTGATGTGTTATTTGTTGTCGATCTAACAACTTGATGTGTTTACTTCGGTATCGGTATCGGACTATTTTGTTGAGTATCGAAATCGGTATCGATATCGAACTAGTTCACGGTATCGATATCAGACTATTTCTATGAGTATCGGTATTGGATCGGTATTGGACTATTTATATGAGTATCGATATCGGACTATTTCCATGAATATCTATCTAAACCCTAACCCTGACCCTAAAACCCTAGAGTCGATATTCGTATCGGGCTATTAATCATATGAGTTTAAGAATTGGTATCGGTATCGGTATCGGACTATTTCTATGAATATCAGTATTGATCGCCTAGGCGGCGTCTAGGCAGTGTCTAGGCGATAGGCGAACTCTCTCCGCCACGCACCCGCCTACCGCCATTTAGAACCTTGCTGATACTGCGAACCTTGGTATAGAGTGAGTATCCTAGAAGGATATATATATATATATATATATATATATATATATATATATATATATATATATATATATATATATATATATATATGTTATCTTACAGTAGCTAGGTAAGAGTTGAAAATTAAATTTACTTATGCCAAGTATTTTGGGCCTATCAGAGTTATAGATTTTTTCGGAAATCTAGTATAACGCTGATTGCCTCAAAAGGCTTGCATAAGTAAGAGTGTATAGTATGTATATCGTAGTACCTAGAGTGTATAGAGTGAGCCTCCCTACTCCCCTTCTTCTCATTCGGGTCATGAGGCCTCCTATTCTGCATCATATGAGATATCTGTCTCAACCAAAGCGTAGACAAATGTGAAAAATTAATATTAAGAAAGGTTCACAGTATCGGTATCGGAATCGGTATCACCATGAATCTCATGGTTTCTTCTACAAGAGCATAATATACAAACATGAAGCAGAGCTTCATATTTAAAATATTAGAAGTAAATAGTTTTCGATTTGTAATAGGCAATCGAAAACTTTTTTCTTCTAATATTTTGGATGTGAAGCTCTGCTTCACGTTTGTATATTATGATCTGGTAGAGGAAGCCATGAGATTCATAGTGATACCGATTCCGATACCGATACTGTGAACCTTGGTTAATATTAATATTTTTAAACTTCTCTACGCTTTGATTGAAGTGGATATCATATGATGCGGAATAGGAGGCCGAGAGAGTCGAATGAGAAGCATGGAAGTAGAGGGGGGTCAGAGAGGGGGCCTTCTTGAGAAGCAGGGGAAGTAGAGCGACGAAGTAGAGGGGGTCGTTATCGGACTATATATTTTTAATTGCAATTATGTTTACTTTGTCTTACGATACAGATTTTCACATCCAATCTACGATAGATCGTTACTTCGTTGATCGTACATGGACGTACAAACGGCAACACGAGAGCAGAATAGGTGTGAGTGACGATTTTCAGGCAGGCGTGGAAGTGTTTCTTAAGTATGCCATGAGCAAAGCTCAGTACATGGACGGTAACAA
Source organism: Iris pallida (assembly GCA_029216955.1). Lineage (NCBI taxonomy): Eukaryota > Viridiplantae > Streptophyta > Magnoliopsida > Asparagales > Iridaceae > Iris > Iris pallida. The sequence continues at coordinate 22,725 of JANAVB010020078.1, read as the reverse complement.
AATCAAGTGTCCATGTGGTAATTGTCGCAATAGACGTTACGAAGAAGTGGTGACTATGAGAGATCATTTGACCCGTAAGGGTTTCGTATGTGATTACGGCCTGTGGTCATCGCAAGGTGAACTATATGCGGAAAGACAGGTTGCGGAAGCTGCTACTTATGCTTTTGATGATAATGCTGCAATAGATTTTGTCATCGAAAACGACGGATGCTCTGTTGATTATGGAGACCAGCAGAACCTTGCACGAGATATGGTGTACGATGCGGCATGGCCTAATTTTGATCCGAAGGATCCTAATCCCGAGGTGAAGGAGTTCTAGATACGTTTCAAGATGCAGATACTCCTTTATATCCTGGTTGTGAGACACATTATGTACTGTCAGAGACGATGTGGTTGTTGAACATAAAGTCTGATTTTAACTTGCCACAAGTTTGCTATGATCAGATCACACAACTAATCAAGGAGGTGTTACCGAAGGAATCCAAAGTGCTCCCAAAAAACTTCTGCAAGTCAAAGATGATGGTTCGACAACTGGGACTGGGGTACGAGAAGATAGATTTTTATCGCAATGGATGCATGTTGTACTACAAGGAGAACGAGGACATAGAAAGTTGCAGCTTCTGTAATGCGGATCGTTATAAGCCAGTGTAGGGAAAAGGAAAGTCAACTAGAAAATGACGTCCTTACAAGTATATGCATTACTTGTCGATCATGAAGCGGTTGCAAAGGATGTATATGTCTCTGAATATAGCAGAACACATGACGTGGCTCAACGAAGAACATACAAAGGACGATAGAGAATTGTCACATCCTTTGGATGGAGAGGCGTAGAAACATTTTGATTTGTGTCATCCATATTTTGCTGCAGAGCCTAGAAATGTACGTCTGGTGCTATGTTCTGATGGCTTCGCCCCTTTTGAGCAGTCGGGATCTCAATACTCTTGCTGGCCGGTCATTCCTACCCCTTACAATCTGCCACCATGGATGTGTATGAAGACTCCGTATATGTTCTTGACAGCTATCATACCCGGTCCCAAAAATCCGACGAAGAACATCGATATACATTTACAGCCGTTGGTGGATGAGCTAAAACAGCTGTGGAAGATCGACGTCGCGACCTATGATATTTCCAGGAAACAGAACTTTCAGATGAGAGCTTCACTGATGTAGACAATCAATGATTTTCCAGCACACGGTATGCTGTCGAGATGGAGTACTCACGGCACCATGTCTTGTCCGATATGCATAGAAAATAGTAAGGCGTTCCGCGTTAAGCGTGGAGGAAAAACTTCTTTCTTTGACTGTCACCGTCAATTTCTGCCTGCGAATCATCCTTGGAGAAAGAACAAGGACGCGTTCAGAGCTGAAAAACAAGAATTTTCTCATCCGCCTGCCAAATTGTCGGGATACGATATTTGGGAAGATGTAAAGGATTTGCCCTCCATAATGGAAGATCCATCGAACAATCGTGTCGAGGGGTTCGGACAAAGCCATAACTGGACCAAACGGAGTATCTTCTGGGACCTGTCTTATTGGAAAGATAATCTTATAAGACATAATCTTGATGTCATGCATATCGAAAAGAATGTGTTCGATAATGCCTTCAATACCGTCATGGATATTAAAGGAAAGACGAAGGAAAATCCAAAAGCAAGACAAGACATAGTCGAGATATGCAAGCGTCCTTATCTAAACTTGATACAAAGGGGAGCTGGTTGACAATTAACTAAGCCGATAGCACAATACACATTGAGCAAGGAAGATAGATTAATAATCTGCAAGTGGATATCTACTTTAAGATTTCCCGACGGCTATGTGTTGAATTTGTCTAGATGCGTTGATCTCAATGAACGCAAGCTAACGGGAATGAAGGGTCACGACTGCCACGTGTTTATGGAAAGATTACTGCCCATTGCTTTGAGAGAGTTGTTACCTTCTGCTGTATGGGTTCCGTTGGCCGAGCTATCTACATTCTTCAGGGATATCTGTTCAACTAAGTTGACGGTGCAACATATGCTTGAACTTGAGGAGAAGCTTGTCTTAACAATTTGTAAGTCAGAGAAAATATTTCCACCAGACTTCTTCGACAGCATGGAGCATCTACCGATTCATCTAGCATACGAAGCCCGTGTCGGTGCATATGTTCATTATCGATGGATGTACCCATTTGAAAGGTAAATAAAAATCGATATAATTTAAGTGGATTTTATAATTCATTGTTATTTCTCAAGATAATTTGTCTCTCTAGGTACCTACACCATCTAAAGAAGAAAGTTGACAACAAGGCTCATATAGAGGCTTCGATATGCGAAGCACATCTTATCGAGGAGGTATCAAACTTCTGCTCCATTTATTTCGATACTCATGTCCAGACAAATCGAAATAGACCACAAAGGAATGACGAAGACGTTGAGGATGGAGATATATTCAATGTAAGGGACAAGCCTATTGGGGCTAGTAAGAAACGGTGGTTGACTGACGATGAGTATGATGCCGCTAACCGATATGTCTTCTTAAATTGTGACATACAAGAAGTGAAAGATTTGGAGAAGTAAGTGACTACACTTACACTCGTTATAATCTCTAATTTGGTGAAGTAAGTGACTACACTTATTTTTATTCTCTCTAACAGAGTATTTAGAGATGAAGTCAAAATAAGGACACCCGATATTACCGATGAGGGACTTCAAAGAGAGGTTGATTGAACCTTTCCGTCCTGGTTTCGCAAATACGTAAGTAACTGAGATAATATATTATGCGGCTACCATTAAAATATATGCAGCTAAAATATTTAAATTATCAATATTTGTTTACAGATTTTATGGCCTGAAACAACACTTACAAATGAGAGCATTCGTTATTTGGCATTGGGACCGAAGAAGCATGCAAAGACTTGGCCAGGCTATGTCATTAATGGCTTCAAGTTTAAGGCAACTCAGAATGCTATAAATGCCGAATTTCTCAATGACGGCTTCAGTACCAAGGATTCTGGTGTTTGCATAAGAGGCACCATCTATGACGACGAGCCGAACTTTGACTATTATGGAGTGCTTCGGGATATTGTAGGTAAACAATTTGGATTTGTCAATATAAATCATCGTAGGAGGTATAGAGGGTCCGACACGTTTGCGATAGCAAGTCAGTCTGTTCAAGTATACTATACAAGCTACCCAAGGCGTCGTAGAGATCGATTTGACTGGCGGGCAGTATGCAAGATTAAATCTCGAAATACATTCAACGTTGGAGACCCAGCATACCAAGAGGACCAGATCGAAAAGCCCCTATACTTGGGATAACAGTCAGATACCATGGATGTTAAAGATATTGTTGAGGAAAATAGAGGGGAGGAAGAGGTTGATACACAAGACTTAACTGTCAACCAGGGGATAAAGACGCGTCTTGTTCCAAGTATTGAGGCTGAAGAAGAAGAAGAAGATGATGAAGAAGAACTTGAAGAAGAAGAAGATAAAGAAGAACTTGATGAGGATGAGGATACAGATGAAGTCGACGATGAGGATGAGGATGAGGATGAGGATGAGGATGAAGACGAGGCTAAGGACGAGGACGAAGACGATGACGATGATTAGATTAAATATCGGTATATAATAAAAACAGGTCATGGTGGTATATATATTGTATGATTTTCTACTTATTGTATGATTTTTTTTGCAGATGGCACTCCTAGTCCTTTTCGTCGCAACGACACTCGTCGTCCTGCTGGTAGTGTATATATTTTACTTTAGTTTTATATTTATTTATACTTCTATATTGTTAATTATGTTTATGTGTTCTATTTACAAGTCATGGTGGCTAGCACTTGTCGTAGTGGTGGTGCTGGTCGTGGTGGTGGTGGTGCTGGTGGTCCTGGTCGTGGGCGTGGTCGTGGTGGTGGTGCAGGAGGTAGTGGTCGTGGTCGCCTTCAGCATTCCGGGGATCTGACCCCATCTAGCGATCCCGACCCGGAGAGTACCCCGGGCACAGACTCATCCCGCCGTCGATCTACCACGGGGCTATCGTCACCTTCGTCGAGGCCTGCGACTACATCCCTTGATGGATTCGTTCCGCCAGCGGATCCACCAGCGGATCCACCAGTTACTGCACGGTGGGCCCCGGAGTACCCTCAGACTCAGTTATATCCAATTACTGGTGAATACATGCTATCACGACCCGGTCCCAAATTGTTGGGCCGAATCGGATCATGCCCAGCCTGCACCGTTGTGAGACGGCGGCAGTAAGTCGTATCCACTTGCAGGTAATCTCAACAACACAATATATTTGTCACAACTTCTAAAATTATGAATATTAAAACTTTGTCCAACAGAAAGTTTCATCTGATACATCTGATAATATAAAACTGAAATAAACTGTCTTAAATTCAAACATCATAACTAGAAAGGAAATGTCATCATCTAGATAGTTGGCTCATCAGCCCCGAGATCAATATCCTCCAATTGGAACTCTGGCAGCACAACTGGATAAAGCTCAGGATCGTAATAGCTATTAATCAATAGCTCAGCTTTATCAATGGAACCTATTGGGGGTGGGGAATCCAGTCAGGAAAGGAGCAAAGTACAATTATGAAAATCTAACAATTCAACTAATAATTAAAAATTTGCAATTTTAAACAGTTTGAAATACTTGAACAATATTTTCCATAATTGAGAACAATATGATTTGAGTATATAATGCTTATGACCGACTTGGGTTGTACAATAGTATCCTAGTGATACGATACGGCTTATCCCCTTGTGAAAAGGAGTAAGCTCGCACAATTATGTAATATGAAGGTATTGGTCACAGAACACTACACTACTCCCCCAATCCCACAATCAATAACAATCAATACTCTAGGAGAGAGTTTCGTGTAGCAATGTGGTTTAATCTTGCAATATTACAATTACTAATTAAATTGAAAAACAAACATAACCGTACTTGCCATGGTTTATGACTGGATTTGAAATCGGTACCGGGGAAGGATTCAGACTCGTCCTTGAAATACTACAGTAGAGAATCCCTTCTTAGAAACATATTTGAACCATATCTAGGTGTTCTAGTTACAATCTCTAAAATTTATCCTAGTCAAGTTTTATGTTATAACACGTTTATCGATGCAATTTATAATCATTAATTTAACGAAATAAAATCAAGTTAACATTTATTGGAAAAATTCGTATCTTCCGATTATTTAGCAAAACTTTGTATTTTGTAATATATTTAAAAAGTAGGTTTTTCTTTAAATGAGAAAATGTGAACTTGTGTAAACTTGTAATTTTTTCTATCTATTATTTGTGAAAAAAATCTTATAAATTTTCTATATCCAAAAAATAATATGCATTTAATATTTTACACATCTACAAACAACACCGGAAAAGAAAGTTAAAAAGCTACTCTACACAAATACAGGGCCACAAAAATATGATAAAAACTGGGCTTATGCCCTTACAAATTATTACATAAATTAATTAAATAAAATACTGGTGAAATCTGAACGCCGGGAAGTAATCCATTCAGCAGGCCGAGGCCCTCACCAAAATACTTTAGGCCAGTAACACGTTCTAAAATAATAATTTAATTTAAAATATAAAAATATGGTAAGTCTCAGACTTGGTCCAAAATGTCATGTTGCATTCTAACTTATGCCTCAACGTCTGGAAATTCCGGTTTCGTTTGCATTTCGCTAGGGTCTACAGACCGATACGGTCGTTGCCCGAAAATGATACAAAAAACCATATTTAAAACCAACAATTCAAGTTGTAATTCGTTTTGTAAAGACCGGGATTTGGAAATAGTTTTATTCAAAACTTTAATATATTTTCCGAAAATTTGGGCAGCAGCTCCTCTATAATTGGGACAACCCAATCTTGGAAAAATGCCAATCAACACAAATATATATCCCAAACCAGAGATAGCTAAATTATAAACCATAAAATATAACCAAAAACTACAGAACATTTTCGAAATAAAATTCGGAAAACCCGAAATGAAATTCGGAAAACTCGAAATGAAATTCGGAAAACCGAAAACCACAGAACCAATCTAAGAAGAAAGTGGTCACAGAACCATATACGAGATAATTTGGGAAATTTCGAACTTAACTCGAAAATTCCGAGAAACCACAGAAATCACAAAACAAAGTCAAAACTACAGAATCATTCTGAAAGGGAGTTCGAAAAATCCGAAACCACAACCGCAACTATCAAATCTGAATCCCATAACGGAATTGGGGACCGTGTCATCATCGATACTATGGGAGTAACACGGGAATACGAAAAATACCTCTGGTGCTCGGCTAGAGCTCTCAGATGAGTGTAGAAGAAAGAATCCACGTGGACAGCGGAAAGCTCGGGACAGCACTCAGATCCGGTCGCGGGGAGCGGACAGCGGCTCGGGACCGGAGGGGAGCAAGAAAAGGGGGGCGGAGGAGGCTCGGGGTCGGCCGCGCAGGGTCGCCGGGCTCGGGTGGAGGGGCACAACGGCGGAGGGGGTTGCCGCTCGGGAAGGATCAGCGACGGGGAGGCCGCGCAGGACAGGGGCACTGCAGGGGGTCGGTGGCCGGGCGGTCGGCCTGGGGCCGCGGCGAGGGTCGAGCTAGTCGCCTGGACGGTCGGGCGCGGGCCGGGGGTCTCCGAGGGGCGCGGGTCGGGCTAGGGCTAGGGCACGGATGTAGTTGGGGATGAGGAGTTTGAGTGAGGTTGGAGAAGAAGTGGTGGGTTAAATAGGAATAGAGGATGGGGTTACGGAAAAAGAAGGGTCTCCGGCGGTTTCGGAAGCCGAGGAGCCGCGGAAACGGCCGGGAAGAGGAAGGGGAAAGGGGTCGGGAGTTGTGAACAGAAGAGAGCTGAGAGTCTCCCTTAAAAGAAGAAAATAAAATAAAAAGGAATTTATCACTTCTTAATTCATAAATAATGTGTATATATAAATATAAGGAAAATCCCGAAAACCGCGATTGGGCTCGGATTTGAAAACGATTTTCGAATTCGGGTTTGGGACGGCCCAAACAAAAACAAACAAAAAAGAATTCAATAATAAATAAACACATTTAAAATGTGATTTTTCTAACGATTTAATAAAGTGATTGTTTTAACAACTCAAAATTTCAAAACCAATTAAGTAATGAGCACAAAAATTACGGGTTTCACAACCTTCCCTCCTTAGGAAATTTCGTCCTCGAAATTAAAGGATAGGGTTAGAAGTTACCTCAGGTCTCAAATAGATACGGGTACTGTTCCCACATCTCGTCTTCTCGCTCCCAGGCATACTCGCCTGGGGAATTGTGTCACCACATAACTCTGACTATGGGGGTCACAGAGTTCCTAGTTTTCTTCTCACCTCTGTCTAAAATTGCCACTGGCTTCTCTGGTACTGTGAGGCTGTGTCCAATCTCCAGCTCTGAATGGTCCAAGATGTGGCTCGGATCCAAGCTGGTCGAGCTAATCGGTACGCTACTTCTCCGAATCAGCTCAAAACTTCGAACGGGACGATATACCTGGGGCTCAGCTTTCCTGCTCTGCCAAATCTGATAGTTCCTCTAGTAGGGAAGATCTTGACGAAGACACTATCTCCTGCTTCGAACTCCAGTGGTTGACGACTGCTATCAGCCCAATGCTTCTGTCTGTCCTGAGCAATCCTGAGCTTGTCTCTAATCACCTTTACCTTCTCTACTGCAGCGATCACCATTTCAGGTCCAAGCAATACTCTTTCTCCTACGTCGTCCCAAGCAAGTGGAGAGCGGCAACGACGTCCATAAAGTGCCTCGAATGGAGTCATACCGATGCTAGCTTGGTAGCTGTTGTTGTAGGAGAACTCTACCAAGTGTAAGTGGTCTTCCCAAGACCCTCCAAATTCCAAGATGTAAGATCTCATCATGTCTTCTAGCGTCTGGATGGTTCTCTCCGATTGTCCGTCAGTCTGGGAATGGTAGGCGGTGCTGAACTTCAATTGTGTTCCCAAACTGTCGTGCAAGCTCTTCCAGAAGTGAGAGGTGAATCTGGTATCACTGTCAGATACAATACTTACCGAAACTCCATGAATCCGGTATATATGCTGCATACAGTGCTGCCAACTTCTCGGTGGATAGACCAACCTTGAAGGGGATAAAGTGAGATAACTTCGTCAGTCGGTCCACAATAACCCAAATAGCATCCTTCCCTCCTTGGAATCGAGGCAATCCTGACACAAAGTCCATCGTTATGTGTTCCCATTTCCACTCCGGAATGTCTAGCGGCTGCAACAGTCCTGCTGGTCTCTGTCTGCTAGCTTTCACTTGCTGACAAATCAAACATCTAGCCACAAACCTGGATACGTCCTTCTTCATTCCGTACCACCACACTATAGTACGCATATCCCGATACATTTTATTAGCTCCTGGATGTATGAAAAACTGTGACTGGTGCGCTTCTTGTATTAGCTTATTCCTCAGTTCGCCAGTTGGTACGCAAAGCCTCGTACCATGCCTCAATGCTCCGTCGCTGGCGATTGAGAATCCTTCAAGTGTTCCTGCCAGCACTTGATCTCTGAGTTTGCAAAGCGCCTCGTCTTGAAATTGTGTCTCATTGACTTTGTCCATCAGACTTGAACGCACTTGCAACTGCATCATTGATGATTCAGCTCCTGGTATAATTGCTTCTCTTTCCAGTTTCTTTATTTCCTCTTCAGGCAGTACAATCTCCAATCCAAACTTCTATATGTCTTCCAGCAAATGCCGCTCCTTGGTAAAAAAATATTGCCATCGGGTATCGGCTAAGTGCATCTGCAACAACATTAGCCTTACCCGGATGGTACTGCAGGTCGATGTCAAAATCTTTCATCAGCTCCAGCCATCGTCTCTGTCGCATGTTCAGCTCCTTCTGAGTGAAAACATATTTAAGACTTTTGTGGTCTGTAAATATTTCCACTCTCTCTCTCCATAGAGATAATGCTTCCATAGCTTCAGTGCAAATATAACCGCTGCAAGCTCCAAATCATGCGTGGGATAGTTCTTCTCATGAGTCCGTAATTGCCTAGATGCATAAGCAATTACTTTCCGTGTTGTTGAAGAACACAACCCAAACCTTTACCAGAAGCATCACTGTAAATTGAGAAACCGCCGATACCTGTGGGTAGCGCAAGTATCGGTGCCGTTGTCAGTCTCTTCTTCAGTTCCTCAAATGCTGACTGACAAGCTCCAGTCCACACAAATTCTTCATTCTTCCTTGTGAGTTTCGTCATCGGCTAAGCAATCCTGGCGAAGTCCTTCACAAATTTCCGGTAGTAGCCAGCTAAGCCCAAGAAACTTCTGATTTCAGCAACTGAACTTAGTGTACTCCACTTCTCAATAGCAGCTATCTTCTTTGGATCCACCGAAATTCCTTCTCCTGTGACAACATGACCTAGAAAATCCACCTTGTCTAAAAAGAATTCAAATTTAGATAGCTTACCATAGAGCTTCTCTTTCCTTAAGGTTCCCAGAACTTTCTTCCGGTGCTCTTCATGCTCTTCTTCAGTCTTCGAGTAGATCAAAATGTCATCGATAAAGACAACAACAAACTGATCCAGGTATTCATGGAAAACCTTGTTCATGAGGTTCATGAATACTGCAGGGGCATTCGTCAGTCCAAACGGCATGACCAAAAATTCATACTGTCCATATTTGGTATTGAACGCCGTCTTTGGAATAACCTCCTTCCTAACCTTGATTTGATGGTAGCCGGATCTGAGATCTATCTTCGAAAATACTTTAGCTCCACTTAGTTGATCAAACGGGTCATCGATCCGGGGCAGAGGGTACTTGCTCTTAATGGTGATGTTGTTCAGCGTCCGGTAGTCGATGCACATCCGCACAGTCCCATCCTTCTTGGGCACGAACAAGACAGGTGCTCCCCAGGGTGAGGCTCCATCTCTGATAAATCCAAGGGCCTTCAGCTCATTGATCTAGTCCTTCATTTCCTTGGCCTCCTTAGGGTTGACTCTGTAGCATTCCCGAGAAATAGGGGAAGAGCCGAGAACTAGGTCGATGGTGAATTCTACATCTCGATCCGCGGGTAATCCTGGAAGACTATCAGGGAAGACATCCATGAATTCTGCTACGATAGGGTGAGGAGGTCCGGGTTCTTCAGTGATAGAGGAGTAGGTAATACCCTCCATATCTTCCGGAGCTCGAGAGATTTCAAACTCTGGCTCTCCAGGTGGGCTGAAGACTACACATCCTCTGTGACAATCTATCAGCACATGTTGCTTACTTAGCCAGTCCATTCCTAGGACTACATCATAGTTAGGTAAGGGCATCACAAGTAAGGGTGCTAAGAATTTGTGTCCTGAGATAGTTAGAGGGCAGTTACAGGTCTTAGTGATGGGTATGGGTCCATCACCAGTCATAACTCTACATATCTTCTTGCTAAATCCCGTAACTAGGTGGTGTGCAGAGATGAATTTTGTTGCTATAAAACTGTGTGATGCACCCGAATCAAATAATGCTAAAGCAGGATGTGAATGCACATAAATGGAACATGTGATGACATCAGCGGTGGGTTCCTGCTCTGGCTCTTGCTCGTCTGCTGCTAGAGCAAAAGCTCGCCCAGTCTTCTGTTGGTGTTGCCCAAACTGTTATTGCTGAGTGGGTAGGGGAGCCTTCTGCAGTGTTGTTCCAGTCCGGTTGAATGCCGTGGGGCAGTCCCTCTCACTTGGTGGGTGGCAGACCCACAAACTAGGCAGTGTCCTAGCCTTTTCCTGCAGATGTTCGCCTGATGCCCTAGCCTCTTGCAGAAATCGCTGACAGGGATCTACTTCTCAGGTGCTCTATCATTGGTCCTCGCCTGATGGTGCTGCTGCTGGTGGTGAGAAGGCCTGTTGTTATTGTTGTGGTTGGGCCTCTTCTGGTTACTCTGGAAGTTGCTAGTTCCAGAATACTCCCTCTTTGAACGAGCAGGCTGACTCTTCTCTATATCCTGAGCTCGTATTAGTATCCTCTCGTACGTCTTGGCGCCGCCTGCGATCACAGGAGTGTGAATCTCTTCCCTCAGTCCATACCTTAATCTTTCAGCATGATCAACGGGGTCAGCAACCAAGTTCTTGGCAAAGCGACTAAGTTGACCAAACTCTGCCGTATATTCACCAACTGTCATGTTCCCTTGCTTCAGATTCTGAAATTGTCTTTCCATCTCCCGCAACTCTGATGTTGGGAAGAACTTCCTACGGAACAACCTCTTGAAGGTGTTCCAGTCAAGCTGCATGTCCTGGAGTCGGGGTTCATTCCGATACCAGGTGCTTGCTACATCTAGCAATTGGAGTCCCACAGCTTCCACTTGAAGGTCATCTGGAAGTCAAGCAACGCTGAGGAGATGCTCCATGCAGTCGAGCCATTCGTCAGCGTAGATAATTCCCTCGGTTCCCTTGAAGGGTCGAGGGCCCAACTTCTTGAATTTCTCAATATCGCCGACTTTAGCAGGCCTTGGTTCAGATTGGGCTGCTTCTCCTCTCTCCAGTGCAGCCACAGCCACATTGTGGGCATTCTCCATGCCTTCTCTCATAATCGCAGTCTGTTCGCGATGAGCTTCAGCTTGAGTTCTCTGTGCCTCAAGCACTCCTCGTAGCAGGCCTACGAGGTCGGTGGGGTCCATGGGCACTGGTGGGGCAGCTGGATCGGGCACCACCGCAGGGGCTTGTTGTTCAGTCCGGGAAGATGTAGGATCTGACACTTGAGTAGTAGTGTAAAATCCACGGGGTGCTGGTGCATTATGGGGACGATCGGTCAGCTGTCGAGGTGTAGGATCCTGACTTGGTTGAGGAAGTGGGGTGTGATCAGGTGATGACAACCCATCGCCAGCAGTGTTGGTCTTGTCTGTGGCCATACTCTGGAAGGTTTAGGATTGCAAAACATAAGCAAGGTAGCCTACCAGTCTATAACAAACAAAAATATTTATTTATAATATATTTCGGTCCTATGTTGTGACAAATTAATGTTCTAGTGTTCTAATTATTTCTAGATATATTTACCTAAGTTGTTGATCAGACCTGCATGGGCCACCACTAAAAACATGTCACGATCCAATCCCAAATTGTTGGGTCGAATCGGATCATGCCCAGCCTGCACCGTTGTGAGACGGCGGCAGTAAGCTGTATCCACTTGCAGGTAATCTCAACAACACAATATATTTGTCATAACTTCGAAAATTACGAATATTAAAACTTTATCCAACAGAAAGTTTCATCTGATATATCTGATAATATAAAACTAAAATAAACTGTCTTAAATTCAAACATCATAACTAGAAAGGAAATGTCATCATTTAGATAGTTGGCTCATCAGTCCCGAGATTAATATCCTCCGATTGGAACTCTGGCAGCACAGCTGGGTAAACCTCAGGATCGTAATAGCTATTAATCAATAGCTCAGCTTCATCAACGGAACCTATTGGGGGTGGGGAATCCAGTCAGGAAAGGAGCAAAGTACAATTATAAAAATCTAACAATTCAACTAATAATTAAAAATTTGCAATTTTAAACAGTTTGAAATACTTGAACAATATTTTCCATAATTGAGAACAATGTGATTTGAGTATGTAATGCTTATGACCGGCTTGGGTTGTACAATAGTATCCTAGTGATACGATACGGCTTATCCCCGTGTGAAAAGGAGTAAGCTCACACAATTATGCAATATGAAGGTATTGGTCATAGAACACTACACTACTCCCCCAATCCCACAATCAATACTCTAGGAGAGAGTTTCGTGTAGCAATGTGGTTTAATCTTGCAATATTACAATTACTAATTAAATTGAAAAACAAACATAACCGTACTTGTCTTGGTTTATGAGTGGATTTAAAATCGGTACCGGAAAAGGATTCAGACTCGTCCTCGAAATCCTACAGTTGAGAATCCCTTCTTAGAAACATATTTGAATCATATCTAGGTGTTCTAGTTACAATCTCTAAAATTTATCCTAGTCAAGTTTTATGTTATAACACGTTTATCGATGCGATTTATAATCATTAATTTAACGAAATAAAATCAAGTTAACATTTATTGGAAAAATTCGTATCTTTCGATTATTTAGCAAAACTTTGTATTTTGTAATATATTTAAAAACTAGGTTTTTCTTTAAATGAGAAAACGTGAACTTGTGTAAACTTGTAATTTTTACTATCTATTATTTGTGAGAAAATCTTATAAATTTTCTATATCCAAAAAATAATATGCATTTAATATTTTACACGTCTACGAACAACACCGGAAAAGAAAGTTAAAAAGCTACGCTACACAAATGCAGGGCCACAGAAATAAGATAAAAACTGGGCTTATGCCCTTACAAATTATTACATAAATTAATTAAATAAAATACTGGTGAACTCTGAACGCCGGAAAGCAATCCATTCAGCAGGCCGAGGCTCTGCACCAAAATACTTTTGGCCAGTAACACGTTCTAAAATAATAATTTAATTTAAAATATAAAAATATGGTAAGTCTCTGACTTGGTCCAAAATGTCATGTTGCATTCTAGATTATGCCTCAACGTCCAGAAATTCCGATTTCGTTTGCATTTCGCTAGGGTCTACAGACCGATACGGTCGTTGCCCGAAAATGATACAAAAAACCATATTCAAAACCAACAATTCAAGTTGTAATTCGTTTTTCAAAGACCGAGATTTGGAAATAGTTTTATTCAAAACTTTAATATATTTTCCGAAAATTTGGGTAGTACCTCCTCTATAATTGGGACAACCCAATCCTGGGAAAATGCCAATCAACACAAATATATATCCCAAACCAGAGATAGCTAAATTATAAACCATAAAATATAACCAAAAACTACAGAACATTTCCGAAATAAAATTTGGAAAACCCGAAATAAAATTCGGAAAACCGAAAACCACAGAACCAATCTAAGAAGAAAATGGTCACAGAACCATATATGAGATAATTTGGAAAAATCCAAACATAACTCGAAAATTCCGAGAAACCACATAAATCACAAAACAAAGTCAAAACTACAGAATCATTCCGAAAGGGAGTTCGGAAAATTCGAAACCACAACCGCAACTATCAAATCTAAATCCCATAACGGAATCAGGGACCACGTCATCATCGATACTATGGGAGTAACACGGGAATACGGAAAATACCTCGGGTGCTCGGCTAGAGCTCTCAGATGAGTATAGAAGAAAGAATCCGCGTGGACAGCGGAAAGCTCGGGATAGCACTCAGATCCGGTCGCGGGGAGCGGACAGTGGCTCAGGACCGGAGGGAAGCGCAAAAAGGGAGCGGAGGAGGCTCGGGGTCGGCCGCGCAGGGTCGCCGGGCTCGGGTGGAGGGGCACATCGGCGGAGGGGGTTGCCGCTCAGGAAGGGTCGGCAACGGGGAGGCCGCGCAGGACAGGGGCGCTGCAGGGGGTCGGTGGCCGGGCCGTCGGCCTGGGGCTGCGGCGAGGGTTGAGCTAGGCGCCTGGACGGTCGGGCGCGGACCGGGGGTCGCCGAAGGGCGCGGGTCGGGCTAGGGCTAGGGCACGAATGTAGTTGGGGATGAGGAGTTTGAGTGAGGTTGGAGAAGAAGTGGTGGCTTAAATAGGAATAGAGGATGGGGTTACGAAAAAGAAGGGTCTCCGGCTGTTTCGAAAGCCGAGGAGCCGCGAAAACGGTCGAGAAGAGGAAGGGGAAAGGGGTCGGGAGTTGTGAACAGAAGAGAGCTGAGAGTCTCCCTTAAAAGAAGAATAACTAATAAAAAGGAATTTATCACTTCTTAATTCATAAATAATGTGTATATAAAAAATAAGAAAAATCCCGAAAACCGCGATTGGGCTCGGATTTGAAAACGATTTTCGAATTCGGGTTCAGGATGGCCCAAACAAAAACAAACAAAAAAGAATTCAATAGTAAATAAACATATTTAAAATGTGATTTTTCTAACAATTTAATAAAGTGCTAGTTTTAACAACTCAAAATTTCATAACCAATTAAATAATAAACACAAAAATTACGGGTTTCACACATGCACGGAGTCGCGGATCCTCCGACGCCACTAGAGAGGCCGATGGGCGAGTTCCGATGAGAGCTATGGCCCGCTAGTGAATCGTAATTAAATTTAAGTTAATTTGTTAAATTTGTTTCATTTATTCATGTTAATAATCCAGTCGTTGCTTCTTTGTTGGTTTTTTTTTTGTGGGATGCTACCAGTTTTCTAGGGCACGTTATCCGGGATAACTACCGTGGCCCCTAGCTCAATTTTTCTGAGGTGCCCCTGGAATTGCAGTACGCCTGGCTCGACGATATGAGGGTATATATATATCTTGTGGTTAATTATTAATTACTCTTTAATCCACCATTTTTTTAATTATGTGATAATTGAATTTGTATGTCAGAGGATGTTCTGGTAGCCCCCCATCGCGAGGAGAAGATCCGCCGGACCTACAGAAGCACCGCCGGAAAGAAGATACATGACGCGGTATATGACCTTCGCTCGAGGCATTCGAAGAAGGATTGGATCCGGCAGGAGTATTATGATTAGATCTTGGAGAAGATGGATACTCCTGCGTACAAGCAGAAATCGGAGAAAGCGAAGGCAAATCGACGGACCGCGGGTCTGCATACGGGGGAATAAAGGTCCCACGCAGCGATGCGTGCAAATCTGGTAAGATGCCGCATATTCATTCCACTATCTAATTCGGTACTATTAATATACGAAGTTAATTTAATTCTACGAATATTTCGTATGCAGGCCCAACGGGCGGTAAAGGAAGGAAAAGAGGCCGACTCGGTCACCATGCTTGATGTATTCCAGTATACGTACAAGAGGCGGAAGGACGGGAGCTTCGTCGACGAGAGGGCCAAGGAGACTGATGTAAGTACTTACGTTTATGAGATTTATGTTAGAATTATAAGTATTGTTAACTTAATTAGCTAAACTTAGGATTCAGACTATAACTTAGGAAAACATAGGATTTAGATTATAACTTAGGAAAACTTATAGTATAAACACATTCATTGGATAGGCTGTGTATCGTGAGGCCCTTAGACGGGTTCAACCCCTGCTGCCGAGGATGTCGGCAAAACGACGCCCACCCAGGCATCCTCTTCTATGGCCGCTCGCTTCGACGACATGTTCGTAGATACCGTCGGCGGCTTTAGGAAGGGGTGCCTCTACGGATGCGGCTCCCTGGCATCGATGCAGGCGTCGATTCCGAGATATCTACCGCCCCCGCCTCCTCCTCCCGTGACCCCGGTAAGCGATGATGTGAGGACACATCTTGTGATTCTGACCAAGGCGATGTCGGACTTGCGGGAGAATATGACCACGTACTATCCGCATCCTTCTACTGCTCTCGGTTCTTCTGCTCCTGGTTCTTCTGCTCCCGGTCTGTCTACTGCCGCTTCCGGTGCTTCGGATATTCCCGGTCCTTCTTCCATCGGGGGTCTTTCTTTTGACCCTGCTGCCCCTCTGGTACCGTCTCCTGCTGTGACGACACTCCTTGACATGATGTCACCAGAGGAGCTACACCAACTTCCAGGCCATGTCTTTGATACGCTGTCAGCACACATGGTGGGGGAGTATCTTCGTCGGGCGCAACAGGGATTACCATCAGCGGACGATCCACATCCTCCTTCTCATTGATGTTATTGTATTTGAATGTTTGGAAATGTTTTTTAAATGTTGAATATTTGGGAATTTCAGATATTGTCACATGGATATTGGTGAATCTTTGGAATAATGGTGGATATTTGGATATTAGTTTGTGATGGATGTTTGGATATTAGTGTGTGATGTATGTTGGTTTGTGTGATGTATTTTTGATAGATATTTGTATATTGGTGTGTGACGTATATTGGTTTGTTGGTTTGTGTGAGGTGTGATGCATATTGTGATGTTTCGATGTTTCGGATGTTGTACGAACAGGGAATGCTCTGTTTTATGGAAAAAAATTCAAAACTTTCCAGTTAGCGACGGACTTGCGTCTACCAAGCGACGGAAGGCGACGGCTGAGCGACGGAACATCCGTCGCTAACTGGAGAATTTTCAGTTAGCGGCGGACGTCAATGGATTAGCGACAGAATATCCGTCTACAAGGTGCTGGAACTATGAAGATTTCCAGAGCCTAAGCGACGGATACTCAGTCGCTAAGCCGTCGCTACATCCTCGTATTAACGACTAATTTGTGACAACCTAGCGATGGATTAACTGTCGCCAAGGTTCTGGAAAAATGAAGATTTCCAGAGCCTAAGCGACGGATGTTCCGTCGCTAATCCGTCGTAATGCCGTCGAGTATTAGCGACTATTAGCGACGAATTAGTGACATATTTTGTGTATCCGAAACTCTCTGATACGCGGTTACCGATGGACTTGTCCGTCGACAAAAAGTAGTATCAAAAACTTCCTGATACTTGATTTGACGAAAATCCGTCGGCTAGCTGTCGCTAAATGTACGATTCTTGATGACGGCAATCCGTCGCTAAGCCGTCGAATGGCGACAGCTTAGCGACGGATTTTTTTTAGCGAAGGGCTATTTCCCGATAGATTTTTCAGCCAAATTCCGTCGGTAATCCGTCGCTAAGTCGATTTGCCGACGCATTAGCGACGGATATGGTCATCGCTAATTCGATGTATTTTAGTAGTGTCTAAAATCTATAGTCTAGGTAAACCTATTAGTGTCAGTCAAATATCTCGTTAATAGGTCATAAGGACAATGGGATGCTAGGTTGGAAGACATGCTACCCAACTTATAAAATTTCCTCTAGTATGGGCTTCGAATCAATAGGACATATAAGGCATTTTTCTAACCTCTGTAGTATCCGAAAACTATAATCATGTCCGAAGTCATTTCACCGAGGATTTATGCCTCACCAGTGTACACCTGGCTGTAGTAAACCCTTGGTTTCATGACTCAAATATGATATAATATCGAATATTTTACTAACTCTATCAATATTGACATAAGGATAACTAAGATCAAAGAGGAAAACTAAGACAGAATTTTAACAACAGTCAATAACCTACGTTTACTTGAAATAATTTCAATTTTGGGGGGTCGTTCCTCACCAGGCTGCTGGCTACAATGAACCCCATAGTCTCCATAACTCAGATAATTGGCGATAATGCGCTGCTGTCTTGCCATCGTAATTTATCAATTTTATTCCAACTATATCCCTAAGAATTTCAAAGAAGTTTCAAGAAATTCAAACAAGTTTATCATGATAAAAGATATAAGTATCTGTCCTATAAGTCTCAGTCCTTAAAAAACAAAAAGATTGATCAGGGAGTAATAACTGAAGATAATAGAAATACAAACATCCTAATCATTATCTCGTGTATATTCAAATT
Source organism: Iris pallida (assembly GCA_029216955.1). NCBI lineage: Eukaryota > Viridiplantae > Streptophyta > Magnoliopsida > Asparagales > Iridaceae > Iris > Iris pallida. Next base: position 4,440 of record JANAVB010020078.1, on the reverse strand, counting down.
ATTGAGGGAAAACTTTGAATCGAAACTAATTCGAGATTCGTGTATGAATAATATAATCAAAAATTATAAAAATAATTCCTTATGGTAAAATAGGGATTAAATAGGCAATTCTAACTTATGATATGAGATTATATCTAAAGAGGGCAAAAGAAAATTGAACAATTTATTAAGGTTAGAGCATTAATTCTAAGAAGGCTAACCTACCAAGTGAATAGTCTACCCATATTGGGTCATATTGTCAAAATGTAGTAGTGTATCTATGGGGATCTGCCAAGCTATCTAAATTTAATAACTCCTTATCTAAATTGCATGGCCTATATAACAACCTTAACTACCCAACGATCAATTTGAATAAGAGACTCCTATTCCTAGTTACTCTCTTAAATCAACTTAACCCTAACTTATGAATGAGCATTTCCTAGTCGCAGGCTCGCAATAGTACGACTTAAGTACTATCATGAGTTCGCATGATTTGTAAAAAACCGACCTGTATGGGCCACTACAAAAACTAGTCACGACCCGCACCCGTTTTTGGGATACGAGTGCATGTCCAAGCCAGCCCCCTCGTTTTAGATGACGGTAGAAGCTCTCGACTATATCCCTCGATGATTCGTCTAGATTCTCCAAAGAGTCCAAAATGGTAAAATAGACTGCTACAATGCATTCTCCATGATGTTTGGGTCAATCTAGGCTAAAGTCAACCTTTGGTCAACTCTAGTCAACTATACTAGTCAAACTAAGTCAAGCCTAACCCAAACAAGTCTCACTAAGCCTAGCCAGTCTATTCTAGCAAGCACACATCATCACAAAGCCTTACAAGTCTATCAACACACAAATCACATGTGTATACATGCCATATGCACATAGGCTATATCATAGGAATACATAGGCTATATGCCATAGGGCTATATTGGCTATCACATATTTTCACACATATTATACATATGCTAAATTAACATAAGTAACATATAAATATCATATATAGCCCATATGCATATATATTACATATAGAGAGATAGAGAGATACATGTGCATGTGTGTGTATTTCAGTATTGTGTGTGTGGCATACAACATAGGCTATAGTGTTGTGTCAATATGGGTGAGTGTGTGTGTACATGACATAGGCTAGGGTGTGTGTGTACATGACATAGGCTAGGGTGTAACCATGTATGTACAGAGAACATAGGCTATCGGGCTTCATGTGTTCTCAGGTTTTAGGACTCATGTGTGATTGAGTGATGTGTTCTCAGCTCATGTGTGTGAAAGGAAAGGGTATATCTCAGGTTTCAAAACAGTGAATGTGTGTATATGAGTATGAAATAAGTGTACAAATTTGTTCTCAGGGAAACAGTGCCAGTGTGTGTGTATAAAGTAGCAGTGGTGCATAGGGTGTTCGGAATTCAGTTTACAGTGCCAATGTGCTCTCAGTTAAATACATATATGTGTAAAGAAATAATAGTGCACACAACAATTTATATGTGTGTGTATGAAAACTAACATGTGTGTGTTTGCCATTGATTATCAAAGAACAGAACAATTTTATGAGAGGACTGAACTCTAATTCACAATACAAACTCACTCGTACAAAGAGAGCCTAGGAACAAAACCTAGAAAAAGCAATCTAAGTACAATTGTTTAGTTTTTGATTCTGAGGGGTGACGGTAGAGGCTCGGGAAAGTGATATCAACTCTGCCTTACTCCTTAGACGATCGAACGCGGCCTTGGCTCCGGCGAAGAAGTGCTCTCTCTCTCTGTATTGCTTTGTGGGATGCTCTCTGTGTATATCTCCTGCTTTCTCTGTATAAAGAAATAATCCCGTGCTATTTATAGGAATTTGTGCTGAGTGGGGTGTGCAGTAACTGTGCCTGGAAAAGTGTGCGGTTGAGGATTAGTTAATATTAACCTTGATCTGTTTGTTGGAAATCAATCTGGGCTGTTGTGTTGGTTGCAATAAATCTACATTGTTTTGATTTGTTGGTTGCAATAAATCCAAGTAGCTAAGTCTTGGTCAATCTTCTTCCACGGGTCCCAACTGCCATTATGCTGCGAGCCATATGAACGGGGCGTCCTGGCAGAGCCACATGAGTATGGTCTGGTATTTGAGCCGCATGAGGATGGCCTCACAACCGAGCCGCATAAGAATGGCCTCACAACTGAGCCGCATGAGGATGGCCTCACAACCGAGCCACATGAGGATGGCCTCACAACTGAGCTGCATGAGAATGGCCTCACAATCGAGCCGCATGAGGATGGCCTCACAACCGAGCCGCATGAGGATGGCCTCACAACCGAGATGGCCTCACAACCGAGCCGCATGAGGATGGCCTCTCAACCGAGCCGCATTAGGATGGCCTCACTACCGAGCCGTATAAGGGTGCCCCCTACTGAACCGCATAAGGGTGGCCCCCCCAACCGAGACGCATAAGGATGGCCCCCTAACTGAACCGCATAAGGGTGGCCCCCACAACCGAGCTGCATAAGGGTGGCCCCCCATCTGAACCGCATAAGGGTGGCCTAGGCGGTCCACATAGAGAACATCTTTGGACTTTGTGAACTGCGCAGGCTATCTCAGAGATTTTCTCATCTTTTGATGAGCATGACACGTCTCTTCATTATGTCAGAGCCGTCAAAACTGTCACTTTATGTCAGAGCATTTAATGGTCAGATATAGAGAGTAATTATGGCAAGCTGTAATCGGCCTGTGTTGAGCCGCATAAGGCCACGTGGCTCTTCCTGAGCCGCATAAAATTCCTGAGCCGCATGCGGCTCTCTGGGACTTTCCGAGCCGCATAAAACTCTTCAAGCTTTTGAGCCGCATGGAGCTTTATGCTGAATCTGGGCCGCATATGAATTACCATTCTTTTCCATGCTTCTACAAGACCCCCTTCAAAGTTTTCAATTTGAAAAATTGAAATACTTTGAATAAGAAGCATGTCCACGTAATCTCTCTATGCCGCATAGACTTCTCTGGCCGCATAGGACTTTCTAGCCGCATAGACTGCTCTAGCCGCATGGACTGCTCTGGCCGCATAGACTTCTCTGGCCGCATGCTGCCCTTCATGCCATGTAGGCGTCTCATTAATTGCTCTTAATTTGTTTTATTTTAAAGCCGTCTTTTGGGTAGGATCCCAAGAGTCGGCATTAAATATTTGGATTTGCTTTGATGATTCTGAGCATTCTTTTTTTCTTGAGGGGATAAAATCCTAAGAGTCGGTTTTATCTTCTAGGCAGCACATAATCCGAAGCGTCTATCGGTCCACGTGCCCCCTGTCCGCCTATAAATATGAGTAATTTTTAGAGAGAGACTCTTTACTCTCTTCTCTTGTTCAAGCCTTCTCGTCATAGTTGCCATCTCTTCTCCTCCTTCAATCTTTCATGGCTTCCAAGACTTCCTCCAATGCTGCGACAAAGGGTAAAGGAGCGGCTTCCCTGTCGACTGTGGCACCCATAGTTCATCCCGACATTCACCCTGCCATTGATGGTAAGTTTATTGGAAGAAATTGTGTGGACTCAAAACCCTAACCATAATGGCTACGCCGCATGTTTTATGCGCCAGCCTTCTTCGTCTTCATTGAACTGTTCAAGTTCATTGTGATGAATCCGCATACTGTGCTGCATGTGCCACATGTACATCTCATGTCCGAGCCGCATGGGGTACGCCTCATGTCCGAGCCGCATGAGAGTCTTCTTGTGGCCGCATAAGCACTTTGCAAACAAGGCCGCATGAAGACCCATCGAACAGTGCCGCATAAGCTTCATTTGAATTGTGCCGCATGAAGTTCCAACAAACAGGACCGCATAAGCTCCCTCGAACTGTGCCGTATGAGACCCCATCAAATCAGAGCCGCATAAGTTCTTTTAAACTGGGCCGCATGAGAACCCGCTAAACAGAGCCGCATAAGCTCACTTAAAATGTGCCGCATGAGACCCCATCAAATCAGAGCCGCATAAGCTCTTTTAAACTGGGCTGCATGAGCACCCGCTAAACAGAGCCGCATAAGCTCATTTAAACTGGGCCGCATGAGCCCCCCCCCCCCCCAATAGAGCCGCATAAGCTCCTTTAAATTGAGCCGCATAAGGACCTGCCTAATCAGAGCCGCATAAGCTCGAAAACACTAAGCAGTTTTCCCTGGCCATCTTCTAACTTGTTTCTTTTGTCTTTTTTAAGTAAATTTGCCAGTCAATCCTGCGGGAGAGCCCTTGATAGGTCGCGCCCAATCTGTCGTGGGCGTTAGGTTCGACTACATAGTCGACTATGTGGTGAACCAGCTTTCCAAAGACGAACCTGTAGAGAGGCTGAGAGACATTAAAAATCAGTCCTTCTACTTTCTCTCGGGGATGATAAACTCAGGGCTGCTGGGGGGCAAACACCTGAAGCCTGCATTCCTCTTCGGGGATGTCCTGACTGTGAAGAACTCCCAAGTTCTGGATATATTGGAG
>JANAVB010020077.1:0-60272 GCA_029216955.1 Iris pallida | reverse complement strand
GCGAAGACTTCCCATGCGGTTCAGAATGAAGCCGTCCTATGCGGCTCAGGCCGAAACAGTCTCATGCGGCTCAAACGGAGGCCTTCCCATGCGGCTCGCGCGGACCATTTCCATGCGGCTCAGGCGGATGAATCCTTATGCGGCTCGCAATGATCACCTCCATGCGGTTCAAAAGTTCGAGGGAGGGCCACTACCCGAGCAGCCCTGACACGTGGCTCAAACCTTATGCGGCCCAAATCTTATGCGGCTCATTCTTCATGCGGTTCAGATCCCCTCCAGTGGCTCCTAGGACACGTGTCCTAAGCCAAATCAATTTCTCAGATTTATTGCAATCAGAGATTGGGTCAAATTCCAATAATCTGGGATATGTGGCAGGAGAATAAATCAAATTTATTCGCAGACATCAGAAGATCATTATGAGGAAGATTTATTCCAATCAGCATTAATTGCTGATGAGATTTGGTGTAATCTACACTTAATGGTCCAGATTCATCACAATAAAAACGAATGGCCTAGATTGACCAATCCACAGGCCGCCGCCATCTCCAGGAAGCAATCATTGGCAACCCTAATGATCACACCCCATTCTTATAAATAGTAAGGTGCCATTTCCTTACAAATAATACATTCCCTGGCAATATACACAACGGAGAGGTGTGACCAGAGAGATCCCTTTTAGAGATCAGGAGACTTGGAGGAAAAAAGCAGAGAGGGAGCAAAGAGAGCATTTCTTCAACGCCGAGCAAATCTTCTAGAGCCAAGGCTGCATACCGATCGTCCAAGGAGTAAGGCAGGGCTGCCGTCGCCTTCCCGAACTTCTATCGTCATCCCCCAGAATCTAAAATAAACAATTGTACTTAGTCTGCTGTACCTAGGCTTTCGTCCCTAGGCTTTCTTTGTACAAGCGAGTTTGTATTGTGAGTCTAAGTTCAGTCCTCCCATAAAACTGTTCTGTACTTTTACAATCAATGGCAAACACGATGGCGACTCTGCTGGGGACAAACTTCTCCACGGCTGAGGAGTTGGTGACGCGGTCGGATGCAGCCAAGCTTGGCTCCACGCAATAGAAGATGGTCGTCCGTTTGATCAACAAGCGTTTGAAGAGATGCTCTCTGAAGGAAGTGCTGGCCCGATCCAGAAGCGAACCCGCACAAGAAAGCTCGCTGCGAGTGGAGGCCAAAATGTTTGCTCCTCCACAAGCTCTGGACGGGGTATCTCTGCTACCCAAGGCGGCGAGGGTGATTCTCATACGGCTCCACTTCGAGCCGTAGAGAACTCTGTTGTTCCCGAGTCCGCAGAGGAAAGCATTACGATGCCGGACTTGCAGGGACAAAGAGCGACTCTATGTGCCCCAAGAAAAGCCGAGCACTCCTGTGGCAAGTCTGTCAACCACATGCAGGAGGCTCATGCGGGTGGATCCACTGGCCGTATGAAGAAAATCCATGCGGCCAGATCATCCAGCCGCATGAAGAAGACTCATGCGGCTGAGACTTCCAGCCGTATGAAGAAAGCTTATGCGGCTACGTCTGCCAGCCGCATACGGACCAACGATGACATCCGCATGACGCCTACTCCCCGCGGCTCTGTCTTGACCCCTCTCGTACGGTCCTGATCTCATGTGCTCCCAAGAAGATATGTCTGACCTCTCCAGTATCACTTAGACTCTTCCTACTATGTGCCCGTGTGCACTAGAGCGAAGAAGTCTAAAGCAGCGGAGCCTGGCGAGTTCGGTCCGCTGATTTGACCTCTGACCATCCGAGTGTTCCGCATACTGCTACGCGGGCCTCGGATGGGAAGTTGTACAGAACCACTCGAGTCCAGCCCCCGGCGGCAGACGGACAGAGAGGTTCGCAAAAGTCTCCCAAAATCCCGAGAGCAAACATGGTCGGTCCAGACCCATCTGACTTGCGTGAGGCCATCCTCCACAAACGCAAGGAAAGAGAAGATGCATCGGGGTGCAAAGAGTCCTCCCACGGACTTACTGCACTCAAGTCATCGTCAACTGCTGCTGCAACAGTACGACGACACGAGAAGAGAAGTCTGTCTTTCAAAGACTGCAACAGCCATCTTCAGAAGACGAGGTGCTATCCGTCGCCTCCTGCAACTCCGCTCGTAAAGTCCCCGCTGATAGAAGGGGGAAGAAGACAAATGTTCCCAGCCCGAAGATTTCAACCACTGCGACTAAAAGACTGTCGTCCAAAGGGTGCCCACCACCGGAGTTTTCCAAGGTACTCGCTCTAAGACGAAATCTGCTACAGTGGGAGATTCGTCGTCCACAACGGGGGTTGCTGGGGCTGGGGGTAGCACCCCTCCGAGCCTCCACAGCAATCGATGTTCAAGAAGACGAGCCAGGGGAGACAACTCTCCCATCGGATACAGCAAACCTCGACGTCCCGAGACGTCCACAACTCCAAGACGAGGCGAACTCGGAGACGGGGGTACTGTTCCTTCGAGTCTGAATCAGAAGGGAACAACCACATACCCCGATGACTTCTCACTACAGGGGTACGATTCGGAGGGCGCTTCCTCCACCGCTCCGTCTATCTCTCCTCATGTGAAGACGGTATTCATGACAGACAGCAACCAAGGTGGTTCCAGTGATCGCCAGCGCATCGACAGTCTCGAAGCCATATTGCTTGCTTGGTCAAATCTGTAGACGAGATTAAAGCGCCCTTAACTCTGCAAGGAGGGACGCCTGGCCAAACAAGTACGGGTCCCGCGGTCAATGCGGACTCGAATTCGGCGGCACCAAACCCGGGAACGATCCTCCTGAACAACGGCCCCCACCGCCGTGGATGAGGCCCGCGAAGCGAGAAGAGAGGTCAAGAGCTCTGAGCCATGTTCCGCGCTCGAGAAAATTCTCAAGACCTCAGAATACGGCAACCGTACCCTGCTGCATGGAGGGACGTTCCATTCCCACCAAGATATAAGCGTTCAACATCAATCCTTATGATGGCAAGACCTCAGCAAGTCGATACATCACTTACTTCGAGGTCACCACCGACCATCTGCCCCATGACGATGCCATTCTCACACGATTATTCATCGGGCATTGAAGGAGTCGCCTTCGACTGGTATCGCAATCTGCCGGACAACTGCATCCACTCCTTCGTCGGCTTCAAGCGCATGTTCTTGGAGAGATTCTACGAAGTAGGGCAGGACATCACCATGTCTACCCTCATGGACGTCGTCCAAGGGGAGGAGCTGACAAGAAACTACATCGAGAGGTTCCGCCAAACCGCCATGAAGTTGCCCTCTGGAAACCCAGATTCCTTTAATTGAAATTTGCCAAAAGAGACTGCTTCCAACAATCAGTCTCTGGATGGGCGAAAGTCAATTCAAGGATTGGAAGACGTTCATCATCAGTGCCACAAGCGAAGAACGACTGAAGAAGGCTCGCCAACTGGGATTGCACATCTCGGACGGAGAGAACAAGGCAAGCGTCCCAACAACGATAATGGGGGTAGCCCCTCCAACAATCGGGACAGCAGGAAAGCAGGCTATGGTGGCCGATACAGCAAAAAACCTGAGCCAAAGCCAGCAGATAAACAATGGCCACAAATCACTTACTCCTTCGAAGACGGTCACGTCAAGCCCATCTTGGACATGCTCATACAAGGAGACAGAATTCAGCTTCCTCCACCAAGACGGGAACCGCGGCCGGCAGAGATGGAGAACCCAAAGTACTGCCATTATCACCGCTACGTCTACCATGCTACACACGACTGCTACCAGCTAAAACGGTACATCCAAAACCTCATCGATTCGAATGCCCTGGCTATCGATTTCAAAGAGGTAACCGTGGCAGCCAATATGGTGTCAGTACAATTCGGCAGTTTTCCTCCGACGGAAACTCAAGACGGTGTGGTCCCCATCCCTCTGGCAACAATGGAGATCGCTAATCTTCCCTCCCGAGATCAGGCTGCTGGTCTAGTCCCTCACCACATCACGAGGGGAGGTCATATGGATCCATCCAGACTTGGTATCGGAAGTCACTCGGTCCACATCCTTCCATCTGCAAAAAGAAGAGTGGTAAAGTCAGGTCCTGTCGCACGATCTCGGCTGATACGAAGAAGAAGCTACAGCCGTAGTCACGTGGTCCGGGTCACAATCCCAACCTGTGGCTGACAACCCGACTGAAGATCATCAGCCCGCTAAACCGACGCTCCGGGACCGGCTCAGCCTCCGACGACCGACAAGCCTAGGCCGAGGGAGGCTCGTTTTGACAAATCCCTCCGAAAGAGGCATCACAAGGACTGGAGAAGCCCTACAACTTCGACATCTTAGCGCAATTGGCCAACATACCGGCCAAATTGTCATTATACGAGCTTCTGAGACTCTCCAAGGATGTGCGAGAGCTTTAAGCGATGCACTCCAAAATGCCGACGTGTACCTGGCTCAGGTCAACCTCACGGGAGAGAACCCGCCTGCAGATCTCCAAGACAGCGCTTGCACGGGAGCAATGCCCAATATCGTCTTCACTCCGTAGGACATGCTCATCAAAACCAACTGCATGATCGTCCGCTACACTACACTGGATACATCGGCGACGTAAAGGTGGATCGGATGCACATTGATCCTGGCTCTTCCATAAGCATTATCCCGAAGGGTCTGCTATATCATCTCCGCATCCCAATGCACGCCTGACGCCTACAAGCACCGCCATCAGCGGTTTCAATTCGGGCAGAGCTACCCAATTGGGAAGAGTCGCCTGAAGTGTCAAATTGGCGACCTCCAATCCGAAGTCACCTGCTACGTCATAGATGCAGACACTTCTTACAACATCCTCTTGGGGCGTCCATGGACGATTATATGATCGTGCCTTCCACGCTGCCCAATGCTTCAAATATGTCGACAAACACGGCTTCGTGAGGCGGAATTTGCTGATATCGATCCCTTCAAAGGGGTCGAATCCTACTACTCAGACTCCTGCCTATACGAAAAGTCGAAGAGGCATCTTGGTGAAGGAGATGTACAAGCTAGTACCGAGACAACCACAGGATCAGAAGAGCCTCTGACGATCCACCTCCAAGCTCGCAAACCTGGCAAGTCTCAGCCCTTACCGCCACTCTGCGTAAGGACGCAATCAGCCTCTCGACACAAGAAGAGCAGATGATAATCCGGCTGCCAAGGTCTGGCCAAGTGCCAAGACCCACAACGGAGCCACTGACAATTAGGCTGCCGAGAGCCGGCCAGCCTCAAACGGAGAAGCTTAATCCCTCCGACAAGACAATGACGATACGCCTTCCCAAGAAGGGTCGTCACCCCGATGCAAGGCCTGGAACTCTAGCGAACCAACCACGCCCCGCCCAGCATCGGGTGCCAAGCTGGGGGTCGCTAGTTTGCCAACAACTCCACGCTCTGAACCGCTCACGATCAAGCTGCCCAGGTCGTCCTCTCAGTCTTCGTTTATACAGGGGTAGCGAAGAGGAACCGGAGCTAGCCAAGTATGTGGCTGCCCACACTGATGTTCCCTCCGCAGATGATGTAATCCCCTAGAAAAGATACCTTACTTCATCAATAAAGGGCTATCTTTGAACTACCTCGAGCTTAATAAGCTCTGACGATGTATGCTATGGAACACGTATAGGCACTCACCTCACACACAGGTAACAAATGTGCATACCGCAATCCAGCTTACTCCAGCAGAAGATGCTTACCGCATAATCGAGGGAGGGGACCACCCAATCATCTTCGGCCGGAAGGACGATCCTCATCCTTTCACCATAGAAGAAGTCGACCTTGGATCAGATGCCGGGAGACTGCCTGTATCTTTATAGCCCCCAATCTAAATATCTCATACAGAAACAGGGTATGATCTGGAGACGACGCCAGGCTTGAACTACGGTACTGGACGACGATTACCTTTGAAGCCACCGGTCCCGGCAGGCAAACCACGGGACTACTATAGCAAGACTCGATGTGGATTAGGGTATGTAACACCCACGACGACCCCTGAGAGTTCAGATGAAGAATGTGACCGGCATTCATTCGACCGGGTCACCAACTTCTGACTCAGATACCAGCATCGAGATGTATTCAGACAAGTCCTGTCGGTCAACATGGCATTCGCCGACGCTTATGAAGAAGATGAAGACATCCCTGAGATCCTCGAGCTAGAGCCGTGGGCCCAGCAGTTGGATGCAATGGGAAAAGCGGTTCGAACTGAGGGACCCTCCTACTGAAGATGAGGTTATCCAGGTCGACCTCGGCAGCGAATCTTCTCCAAAACCAATCTTCGTCAGTAAAAGCTTAACAGACGAGGAGCGAGAATCATGCTGAACTTGTCAAAGAATACATTGATGTGTTCGCATGGAGCTATGAAGACATGTCGGGGTTAAATCCCGATATTGCTCTTCACAAGCTCAACATTCGGCCGGACGCAAAGCCAGTCAAGCAACAACAGCGATGCTTCCGCCCAGGCATCATGGATGCGATCGAAGCCGAAGTCAACAAACTGATAGCCAGCGGCTTCATACGTGAAGAGCAACATCCCGACTGGGTCGCAACATAGTATAGGTCCTCAAGAAATAGAAAGATTCGAATCTGCATCGACTTCCGCAATCTGAACGAGGCATGTCCCAAAGATGAATTCCCCTCCTATCACAGACATCATGATTGACAACACCTGCGGCTTCGAACGCATGTCATTTATGGATGGATTCTCGGGTACAACCAAATCAAGATGTCTCCTGACGACGAAAAGCATACATCATTCCGAACACCAATTGGCACATACTGTTACACAGTCATCTTTCGGTTTAAAGAATGCTGGCGCCACATATCAACGAGCCATGAGTATCATCTTCAGAGAACACTTGCGCAAGACGGTAGAATGCTATGTTGATGACATCGCCGTCAAGAGTCGCCGCAAGGAAGACCATCTACAGGATCTGAGGACGGTATTCGATCTGATACGAGCGCACAATTTGAAAATGAACCTACGAAATCTTTCTTGGGCGTATCCAGCGGAAAGTTCTTAGGTTTCATCATCACCGCCCAGGGTATTCATGTAGCCTGAGAAGACGAAGGCAATTATGGAGATGGGTCCCCCGAAAAATCTCTGCGAACTCAGAGGCCTTCAAGGAAGGCTAGCTTACATCAGAAGATTCATCTCTAACCTCTCCGGGCGATGTCGACCATTCACCCACCTCATGAAGAAAGGTGTCTCGTTCGTGTGGGACGAAGAATGCCAGCGTGCCTTCGACAGCATCAAAGAATATTTGTCAAATCCTCCAGTCCTGGTGGCTCCGGTTGCTGGAAAACCATTCTGCTCTACGTACGAGCAATAGAGCATTCCCTCGGAGCTCTGCTGGCAAAAAAACGATGCAGGCCATGAGCAAGCCATATATTACCTCAGTCGAATGATGATTGGGCCAGAGCACCGATACACCGCTGTGGAGAAGGAATGCCTCGCCCTGGTGTTCGCCATTCAGAAAGACGGCACTATGTCACTGGACAAACAATACAGTGATCTCACGAGTAACCCTCTCAGGGTCCTCATGACTAAACCAGGGGCACTCAGCTCTCGCCTCGCTACATGGGCAATATTGCTGTCCCCTTATCATATGATCTTCATCCCGCAAAAGGCTGTCAAAGGTCAAGCCCTGGCAGACTTTTTGGCAGCCCACCCGGGCTCAGAGTCGTCCAGGATATATGAAGAAATCCCAGATGAGGTCGCCGACTCGAATGCAGCCTCTCACGATGACATATGGCGGATGTTCTTCGATGGTGCTTCAAGAACAGGACCCAAGGGCAACGTCATTGTCGGAGTGGGTGGTACTGGTTTCTCCTTTCGGATTGGTGATCAATCGTGCTTACTCTCTCACGGAACCCTGCTCTAACAATGTGGCCGAGTACAACGCTCTGGTCATTGGCCTCCAACTTGCGAGGGAGCTGGGGGTAGAATATCTCGAAGCATACGACGATTCTCATTAATCGTCAATCAAATCCGGGGCTCATACGAAGTTTGCCACGAAGACATGATCCCCTATCACAAATAGCGATCGATATCATCTCGTCGTTCGAGGGGTTCTTCATCGAACATGTCCCCAGACTCCAAAATATCGAAGCCGATGCCTTAGCAGGCCTGGCCGCTTCCTAGCAGTGCGAATCATGTCCATCAATCGGTAGACATAGGCCACGAGCTGGTCTGCCCCAAGAACAACGTTCAATTGTGGCAAGTTATTCCGCTCAGGCAATTGATGATGCCCCAGATTGGAGACAACCATTCATCGACTTCGTCGTCTACGACATCCTCCCCGAGAACCCAAAGGCCACCTCCATTAGACGGCGTTCCCTCAGATTCTTCTACGATACAGAGACGAAAATGCTGTATCGGCGATCCTACGATGGATTATTGCTTGGTGTCTGTCAAACGCAGAAGCTAAAGAAGCCATACGAGAAGCGCATGACGGTCTGCGGGGCCCATCAGCCTGGTCCTAAATTGCAAGACCGTCTAGCCGAATGGGCTACTACTGGCCCACGATGGTAGCAGATGCGATAGACTATGCAAGAAGGTACAAAGCCTGCCAAGTCCACGCGGACTTATTCACCAGCCATCCGAATTTCTATACGACAGTGGCATCCTGGCCCTTCGAAGCATGGGAATGGATATCATTGGTCCAATTACTCCCTTCCTCCCGTGGACATCGCTTCATACTTGCGATCACGGATTACTTCTCCAAATGGCAGAAGTTGTTCCACTTGCAGAAGTCAAAACTTCGAACGTGATCAGCTTCCTCAACATCACGTCATCTATCGCTTTGGACTGCCCCGAAGGATCATCCACGACAATGGTCCGCAGTTTGTAAGCCATGCCTTCTACCGGTTCTGTGATAAGCACCGCATCCAGAATTTTGCTTCGACACCATACAACCCAGCAGCAAACGGGTTGGCAGAGGCATTCAATAAAACAATCATCAAACTCCTCAAGAAATTTGTCTTTCCAACAAACGCGACTGGAATGAGAAGCTCGGTGAATATTTATGGGCGTACCGTACTACAGTCCGAACAGCTACCGGAAACACACCATTCCCTGGTGTACGGGAGTGAGGCAGTTCTCCCATTAGAGACCCAAATACCCTCACTCCGCGTCGCCCTCACTTATCAATTGACGACAAATTATAACTACCGACGCCGACTACAAGAGTTGGAGGCCTTAGATGAAAAAGTCTCCTAGCTCAGCAAAGGATCGAACTATACCAAGCACGCATCTCCGGAGTCTTCAACAAAAAGGTCAAGATCAGAACATTCTAGGTGGGCGATCTCGTTCTGGCAGTGTGGAGACCTATGGTCATGACTCACAAGACCGCCAGCAAGTTCCAGCCAAAATAGGAAGGCCCATTTGTCATTGAAGCCGTATTCTCCAACGGAGCCTACCGCCTCGCAAAACAGAATGGGGATTTGCTCATGTTGCCCGTCAACGGCAAGCTCCTGAAGAAATACTATGTCTAAATGATATTTTCCAGATTTTCGAGTATGCCCGCTGGTACCGCTGAACTCACCCTCACAATTTTCCAGATTTTCGAGTCACGTGCCCGCTGGTACCGCTGAACTCACACTCACCATTCTCCAGATTTTCGAGTCATGTACCCTCTCGTGCCGCTGAACTCGCATCCACAACATCCCAGATTATTGAGTCATGTGCCCTCTGGTGCCACTGAACTCACACTTTCACAAATATCGAGTCATGTATGCTGGTGCCTCTGAACTCACATCCCGGTCACTCTTTCAGATAGTAAGTCATGTATGATCATACCTTGAACTTTCTTCCTGGAAGAGATCCTCCCTCATGATCCAATACCTCACTTCCAGTACACAAAAAGGGTAATGATCCACAAATTTCTAAAACGACCTTGTCCTCATTACCTCTGAGTCGTTTACTTCCGCCAAAAACAAATCACCCCCTACATAGAACTTCCATGTCCTCATTACCTCTGAGTCGTTCTATGTACCCCTCTTCATTGAGCCTACTCCTGCCACGTCCTCATTACCTCTGAGTGGGAAGGCTCCGTAGAAGAAACCTTCATACTTGCCATGTCCTCATTACCTCTGAATAAGTATGTCGATTCCCTTTCAACCTATTATCTGTACCCACAACCGGAGTACGACAAGGATAATAGGTCCACAAACGTCCTCTGTTGACCACAAATATCCTCCGTGAATTCACTCCTGACATGTCCTCATTACCTCTGAGTAGGAAGATTCTACGATAAAACCCTCATGCTTGCCATGTCCTCATAACCTCTGAGCAAGTATTTCGGTTTCCTTTCATCCTATTATCCGTATCCTAAACCAAGGTACGCCAAGGATAATAGGCCCACAAATACACTCTGCTAAGTTTCTTAGCACAAGCCCACCATCTCATCATGCCCCGAGAGCCCAGCTGCTCTACGGCATTTTTTTCCCGATACCGAGAGCACCCATGACCACTTTGCCATGGCTGTTCCAGGTATCCTAACTAAACTTGTCATCCATACCTAAAACCAAGGTATGCCATGAATGACGAGTCCACAAACAAGTCCCCCGCGGGCAGATACCACCATCATATCAAAGTACAACAAGCAATGCAAATGAAGGGTAGAATGGAAAGTACTCTTTATTTGAAAAGAAAAAAGCATTACATTTTTGGGACCACGTCCCTCTCAAAAAGAAAACAAAACAAAACAAAAGAGGAAAAGGCCGACTATAGCTCAGCATTACATAACTCCGAGAGCAGTTTTTCACCGAAGTGGTCCTCCGCTCAATCCGCTGTCGAGCCCGACGCTCAGCCTCCTGGGATAACCGCTCCCCATCGTCCAAATCCATGAGCGCCTGGCAGTCGTCTTCCAACTTCTTCAGGGCAGTTTCCAGATCAGTCGAAGCTTGATTAACCCTGTCAGCCTCTCGAACAATCAGCCCCCTGTCAGTACGGGCAACCTCAAGTTCGGACTCCAAGAAAGTCAACTTCCTCTGAAGCACGAGAATCTGCTCCTGCGTGTCAATAATCTCACGAGGCAGTCTCTCCCGAGCTGTGACGTCTTCATTCGCGTGACTCAATTGATCATACCGATCAGATAAATCGCTGAGGTCCTTTAGTATGGCCGACCTGGTTTTATCCCGAGCAGCTTTAGTCCTCTCTATGACGGCGATAAGGGAACCCCGCTCCTCATTTATAACAGCAGACAGATCAGCCTGCCGTAATACCCGGAGCTCGGCCACTAGCCGATCAGTCTCTAACAATTTTGCCTCCAGAAATGCGGCCATCCCTGCATCACCAGGGAGATTCCTAAGGATATCAACTTGACCCTGGGCACATTGCCGAGCCAAGGTGAAGGACGTCCCCTTTCTACGGCAGCTTCTATCTCCTCTTCAAATGACGATGAAAACTGGCAACCACGTCCTGTAACGCATCGTCCAAAACCTCTGCAGAGGACGGCATCAGAGGAAGCGAGGACGGCAACATCGGAGGAGTGACGCTGGAGCTTGCCACCAGAGGAACAGAGTCTGAGCAGAACGATACATGAATGGCGGCTAACTCGTCTTCCGCCGTCTGGAGAGCTTGGATACTCGGTAGGACAGAAAGGTCGATTCTCGGAGCCACCGGAGCAGAGGATGACGCAAGGAGCATCGTTCCCTGCCCCGACTGCCCCGATACCTGGCCCTCTAAACTCGAGCCCCCAGAAGGCCCATCAAAACGAGTCGGACGGTGAGGGGGTACACCCCTCTCCACCAGTGACCCTTCGGCTGGGTTTGTCTCAACAATGTCCATCCTCGGCACTAGAGAGGCAGGACCTGTATACCCAGAATAACAATCAATCGACGTAACCCGAAGGACGTGATGATAGAGCAGATAGGCCTCCTCACAGGTTAAGATTCGGCTTATCTTACCAAGGGTGGAGCATGGAGGCTGCAGCACATTCACAGCTGGCATGGTCTCCTCATCCGCAATCTCTAAATTAAGCTCGGCAACGCCCTCTGTCCCCGTCACCTCGAAGGGGGATACGGCTCGATCGACATCGTCACGAGGAGATTCCGCGATCCCAGAGACAGACTCACCGAAGCCCCCGCCATCCCAGGTCACCACCTCGGCATCTTGAGACTCCTCTTTTCTCTTGACACCTACAAGCGGGAAAAAAGACGATTAAAATCAAAGCTAGAAGAAGGAAGGAAGAATCGGGAGCGGTTTGGTTACCTCTGACACGGGATTGACCTCTTCTCCACTTTCTCTTATAGTTTGCTGGCGGTGTCTGGTTGCAACCAGCTTCCGGGAGCGAGATATACCGCCAGCAGGAGAAACTTGCCTGCTACGCTTTGGAGCAGGGCCAAGCGCAACGGGTGGCTGATCCTCCAACATCTCATCTGGCAAGATTGGCGGCTGATCCACCTCTACGTCTGCCGCCGGGAGGGTAGAGTCATCTCCATCATGCTCGTTGCCCTCATCATCCTCAGCCACAGAATTCAAATCTAGCACTTCGGCTCTGGTCTTTCTCTTCTTGGCCCCTTGAGATCATTCCTCCAAGCCGGTACCAACAATAAAACTGGCACCCGGGTTAAAGCCGATCGGAGGTTTGTTCGCCATGACATGGTACAAGGCTGCCATGTACAAGATCTCCACTGACGCCTTAATGGCAGGGACTGAGAAAATGGTACGGGTATGGAATGTGTCGTAGTATTGCCAAGCCCAGATACCATCAGAAGACCGCCTTCAAAGCCCAGACAGGAGCTGGGATTGTCTAAACAAAGCTGGCTGTATCCAAACTGACGGGCAAACCTGCTAGGCAGATAAGGCTCCAAAAAGCAGTATTACGGTTACGATACACCAGATGTACGGGGCAGATGTTCCGCAGCCATAGGAGCATCTGGCCGTCCAGAAGCTGAGGGGGCGCAATACCGTCAAGATGTACAGCCTCTATGTACCTGACGGTAAAGCGAGGAACGGATACGAAAATATGATACTTATCTGCCCTCGCCAATGCCATCCGGCAAGCCCGCATGGTCTCACATTCCCAAGGCTCGTCACGATAGCGGAAGATAAATGCGTCATCATCAGTCACACCGTCTTCAGAGCTCGGTCTCATCAAAGACGGATAATGTATCAGCAGCCACCCCATCAAATAGTGATAGGGTAACTCAGTTGTTCAAAATCCTTGGTCACGTCGTGAGCAAACTTTGGATGTGAAGGTACGAAGGCCACGGTGTATGCTGCACACCATGGCCGGGAGAAGAGCTAGCCTGATTCGCAAAACTAACTTCACAGCCGGAAGGATGAAGTTACGACTGATTCTCTCGATAGAACCAGCCCCTCCAGAGACTACACAGTTTCGCAGCCATACCATTAAAAATCCTACCAGGAGCGCTTTTTCTGACAACTCTTGGGTATCCTGGTAGAAATAACCGAAAGAGTCGGTTTTACTCCCAAATCTGTCATTGGTGGTGGCCACCCTCTTAGCCGACGACACCAAGTCTTTCACCGCCTCCCGGGATCGAGGGCGACGGGAAGTAATTCGTCCTGAGGCATCTGTCGGGAAGAGATAGTGCATCCAGTCCTTGGTATGGGGAGCATTCCCTTCCGAATTATTATCTTTTCTGGCCGTCTGATGACATGTGCTGTAGTGGCACAATATCTCTTGATAAAGGGGCAAGAATCATGGATACTGTCTTTCCAAATCTTCGAACTCCTCATTCGTGGCAGTTTACGCCTCAAAAGCTTCGTCCCCCCAAGGAAGCTTGGAGACCGCGTGCATTTAGTGGAGCGCAAGCCCCATTTCCCCTATGGGTGTATAGAAGGTTCCCGTACGGCAATTATACATCTCCAGCAGAGACATGAACAACTTCTTGTTTATGGGCAAGCCATGGCTGGTGTCCCGAATGGCATGGTAAAGACCAATCTCACACAAAAGGCCTCGTACTTTTGCAAGATCCATGTAGACAGATTGGTCCACGAGGGAACAGGATGTATCCAACTAGGGAGCTTCAAACGGCCGATGGGTAGGAGCCCTTCCGAGCAAGTTATTTATAAAAGTATCGGCGGTAGAAAATGTGAAATTGGGGCCCGGCACGTTCAGGAAAGTACCTGGGACCAATCCCGTTATAGAACAGCTGGTGTGCACCTTGCCTGCAGTCACTGACTTCATGCTGCTATTATAATGGATGTCTCCCACAAACATCCCACCTCGGATAGGAGTTAAAGTCTCTCCCATCTTCCGGTCTAGTGGAAGCATATTGAACCAAGATAACGGGAAGTGTCGCTCCATTTGGGGGATGCGGATCGCCATCCCGTTAGAGATAAAACTCCAGTTCTCCGATACCTCCAGAACATGACTGTTCTCCACGGTCAAGGCGTCTCCAAAGAACGCAGGCTTCAAATATTTCCCTTCAATTTCCCGGAGTTCATCATAGCGTTAAGGAAATGGAAAGACGGTGCTTGATGGCATTCAGTCTAGCCGAGGCTCATCGCTCGTCGAAACTGGTCCATCATATGCTGAACAATATGGTCGTACCTATAGCCGAGAGCAGCTTGGGCGCTACCCACCAAGAGTTCTCCAGCAGCGTTAACCAGCATATTCACTGAAGAAAAGACAGAGAAAGATAAGTTAAACGGATGGATAAAGAGAGCTGATTGGGTGCTTCCAAGCCTCATGCGGCTCAGGAAAACATCCATGCGGCTCCATGAAGCCTTATGCGGCTCCGAAGCCTTATGCGGCTTCAACTTAACAAAGCCTCATGCGGCTCAACTCAGAAGAGCATTTACGCGGCTCCGTGCAATAAAAGTCTATGCGGTTTAGCGTCGCTTATGCGGCTTCGTCGACGAAGCACATATACTGACATGGTGGTTTTCTTATGCGGCTCGCAACTCAGCCATAGGACGAACATGCGACTTGCAAAGACTCGTGCATAAAGTATGCGACGTAGCCATGGCAGTTAGGGTTCTTTAACTCATACATTGTCCTTACCAGTAATGGGGGGTGAACGTCAGGATGAACATCGGTACACGACCGGCGGAGGAGCAGCCGCAGTCGAGGCGAAGTAAGGCTGCCTTCTTGCCCTTTGTTGCCACGGTCTCTTGGGAGCCATTAGTTATCGAAGAGGAGAAGGACAATCGAGATAGGGAAGATTTGAGGAAAAGAAAGAAAGTAAAGAAGCCCTTTCTCTCTTCAAACTCCTCCTATTTATAGGAGGACGAGAGAAGGAGGACACGTGGGCCAATAACCGCCTCATAAAAAGTGAAACCGACTCCTCGGATTTCGTCTCCAAGATTCACCCAGGGCATAAAATCCAAAGATTTAATGAGCCGACCCTTGGGATTTCCCCCTACAAAAACGGCGCTGCGACGAATTTGAGGCAATTAAAGACCCGCACACGTGGTAAGAAGCTATGTGGCTTGAAAGTCTCTGCGGTTAACATCTCTACGGCTGAACAAATCTATGCGGCCAAGACATCGATGCGGCCAAGAAGAACATACAGCCATGCTTCTTATTCAAAGTATTTCAATTTTGCAAATTGAAAACTTTGAAGGGGTCTTGTAGAAGCATGGAAAATGATCCATGCGGCTAGGAAATCTCATGCGGCTCAGAAAGCCCATGCGGCTCGAGAGTCATGCGGCATAAGGGACTATGCGGCCCAAGATCCCATACGGCTCAGAAGACACGTGGCGTAATAGTGTTCCCCTCCGCCCTATGCTGCATTAATTACTTTGACGGCTGACAACTCTGAAAAAAGTGACAGCCCTGACACAAGAGAGGCAATTATGACTCTGTCATAATGACAGACCCCTAGGGAAGAGAAAGTGATCTCTGACACAATCTCGAGATCCATAAAATGCCACGTGGCATTGCCACGTGGGCGTTCATATGCGGCTCGAGCGAAGACTTCCCATACGGTTCAGAATGAAGTCGTCCTATGCGGCTCTGGCCGAAACAGTCTCATGCGGCTCAAACGGAGGCCTTCCCATGCGGCTCGAGCGACCATTTCCATGCGGCTCAGGCGGATGAATCCTTATGCGGCTCGCAATGATCACCTCCATGCGGTTCAAAAGTTCGAGGGAGGGCCACTACCCGAGCAGCCCTGACACGTGGCTCAAACCTTATGCGGCCCAAATCTTATGCGGCTCAATCTTCATGCGTTCAGATCCCCCCAGTGGCTCCTAGGACACGTGTCCTAAGCCAAATCAATTTCTCAGATTTATTGCAATCAGAGATTGGGTCAAATCCAAATAATCTGGGACACGTGGCAGAAAATAAATCAAATTTATTCGCAGACATCAGAAGATCATTATGAGGAAGATTTATTCCAATCAGCATTAATTGCTGATGAGATTTGGTGTAATCTACACTTAATGGTCCAGATTCATCACAATCAAAACGAATGGCCTAGATTGACCAATCCACAGGCCACCGCCATCTCCAGGATCATCATTGGCAACCCTAATGATCATACCCCATTCTTATAAATAGCAAGGTGCCATTCCCTTACAAATATATACATTTCCTGGCAATATACACAACGAGCGGGTGTGACCAGAGAGACCCCTTTTAGAGATCAGGAGACTTGGAGGAAAAAAGCAGAGAGGGAGCAAAGAGAGCATTTCTTCAACGCCGAGCAAATCTTCTGGAGCCAAGGCTGCATACCGATCGTCCAAGGAGTAAGGCAGGGCTGCCGTCGCCTTCCCGAGCCTCTATCGTCATCCCCTAGAATCTAAAATAAACAATTGTACTTAGTCTGCTGTACCTAGACTTTCGTCCCTAGGCTTTCTTTGTACAAGCGAGTTTGTATTGTGAGTCTAAGTTCAGTCCTCCCATAAAACTGTTCTGTACTTTTACAATCAATGGCAAACAGTAAGGCGCTAAATTAGGCTTTGGTCCGAAAGGAATTTTTCACAAAGAAAAAAGAAAATATATCTACTAATTTGATATATCTTGATATATATATAGTATGAAAACAAATCTCTTAGAACTTTAAAAGACATTATATATATATATATATATATATATATATATATATATATATATATATATATAGGAAAACTTAGATGGTGAAACTTTTGAATTCCGAAAATACCCTTGCATACTTATACTAAATAAAAATATTTCATTAATTTTAATAAGGACAACTTAGTAATTAGGAAGACTCCTTTGGTCTTCCTAAACTAATTAAGAAATGTTAAAATACGTGCAAGGCACGTGCACACACACACACACACACACATATATATATATATATATATACACACACACACGCACACACACACACACACACACCACCCCCCCCCCCCCCCTCAATATTGAAAAATTGTATATCCAAATATAATATAATCTCAAATTTGAATTGCTATAAAAATGTACATCCGAAGATACTACTAAATACTACACGTTTAAAATGGTGATTTGATGCAATCATTTCAAACTAGCGTAATTATTCACATGCACAAAATATATAATTATTTATTCAACTCAAATGTACATAATTAATTAGCAACGTGAAATATAATAAGATTACTTATTAAACATCTAAATTAATAGGGATTAATGCTCAACTAATGCAATAACACTCATATTATTGTTAGTCCCGGGCTTGATCAAAGATGAAAAACAGATGCAATCGAGATCTGAGATGTCCCACAAAACTTTGCAGTGATCAAACTCAAGATCTACGACGGTTCAAAATATCAAATAGCCAAATTACAATCTGAAGGAGGGAAAAAGAAAGAGAAGATCTCGTTCTTCCTTGCAAACGTGTTGCAATTGGGACAGAACGAGTTACAATAACACTAGAGAGATGAGAAGAAGAACAATGCTGGGGTGTCAAAACACCGTTGCTCAAAGCAAGATTCGCCCCACACGATCTGCTTCCAGGAACCAGCAAGTTGAATAACTTGTGGAACGCTCGATGTCACCTCTGTTCTGACTCCTCGGATGGACTTGCAATGGCGGCAGCAGCTCTCTCTCTCTTTCTCCTTTTCTGACTTGTATTTTCGTAGTAGTCACAAAGGAGGCCAGAAGAGAGTATTTATAGAGAGAGGGTGGAAACCCTAGCCGCCTCTTCAGTTATGGAAAGATTGAATCAAATCACAAAAAGATAGCAACGAATTAATTCTAATCCCAAAGATAGGAACTGAATTAATTCAAATCCCACAAATATAGTAACGAAATTAATTCAAATCCCACAAAGATAGGATCTGAATTAATCGCATTGATTCACCCTTTCCATAACCGATTTGAAATCTGCACAGTCAGCGTAGCCCTCCATGCGGCAGCAGCAGCAGTAGCCTGGCCGCATGGACCGCTTGGACCGCATGGACCGCATGTGCCGCATGAGCTGCATGAACCGCATGAACCGCATGAGCCGC
Organism: Iris pallida; assembly: GCA_029216955.1. Taxonomy (NCBI): domain Eukaryota; kingdom Viridiplantae; phylum Streptophyta; class Magnoliopsida; order Asparagales; family Iridaceae; genus Iris; species Iris pallida. The sequence continues at coordinate 41,944 of JANAVB010020077.1, read as the reverse complement.
ATGGACCGCATGAGCCGCATGGACCGCATGAGCCGCATGAGCCGCATGAACCGCATGGACCGCATGAGCCGCATGGCCGCATGAACCGCATGGCCGCATGAGCCGCATGAGGCCGCATGGACCGCATGAGCCGCATGGCCGCATGAACCGCATGGCCGTGCATGACTGCTGACGTGCTAAGTGCAAAGTGCGCCAACAAAACGCCACATTACGCCTCATGAGCCCATGAGCCCGAGCCCGAGTCCGAGTCCGAGTCAGAGTCCGAGTCGCTAAGCCCCTTTGGGCTTAGCTCCAAGTGGAATTAATCCAAGAGAATGACAAAAGCATTAATGCTTAATCCTTGGAGCCTTATTCTTACCTCCTAGTAAAATCACCCACATGGTTCCCTCCTTAGGGTCACCACCCCATGTGCATCTCTCAACACACCCAAGTATATATGTTGAGATAACTCATGGTGCTTTTCCAATATGGGACTAAAATTTTACAAGGCATGTTGAGAGCAAGCTCTCTCCATGTAAATAAAGCACCAATAATCCCTCACATATCACAACATATATGTGTCCAGGGTTGAGCGTTCCCCACAGTAACTGTCCATTTTGCATTAGGATAGATGTCGCTGACGACTTGAATCTTTCCGCATGGGTTAAATAACAATGTGATACAAGAATGGACTACACCTTGAATTCTGCGCCACAATTGTAATTCTTCCCACTCACAAAGTGTAGTTACGTGTGCTTCTGGCTGCACATTAAAGGCCCTGTGCCAGCCTGGTTTCAGTGTATAATTTTGGGCGTCTACAAGTTACCCTCAAGAGACGGCCTGATATCTCTTTCATACACTATAGGTGAGTTCTTTATTAAAGAGATATGGCATAAGCCTTGTGCTTCCTTGCGGTGCTACGCCGCTATGACATGGCCTGAAGCCGAGGCATTACCCTACCTGGGAACCTCATCGTAGTGTCATACTACTGTAGCATGAGGTCACAAGCCTCTTTGTAGTGCCAAACTACCCAGCATGAAGCCTAAGGCTTCCTTGCGGTGTTACGCCGCAACGACATGGCTTGCAATGTCGAGGTTTTATCCCTACCTGGGTACCTCATCGTGGTGTCGTGCCACTGTAACATGGGGCCATCCTCCCCTTTGTAGTGCTATCTACAACTATTTAATTACGTCATACAGCATTAGGCTACCTGCCTATTTGCGGTGCTATGCCGCTATGACTTGGCTTGCAAAGCCGAGGCATTACCCCTACCTGGGAACCTCATGGTGGAGTCACCCCACTGTAGCATGGAGATTCACTCCTTGTAGTGCTGCTCTACCGTGCTTCCTGTAAAGCACACCAGACATTCACTCTGCCTGAGAACTCATTAAGGCGTTTAAGCCAACCTTCCAGGATCTATTTTTCCGCAGAAAAATGCATAGTAGACAACAGTGGTTATGGGTGCGTATCCCTTCCATGTTCCAGAGAACAAGTACCCACTGTTACCTGATAGTTTCCCAGTCAGTGATCCTCTTTTGAACCAAAAGTTAGATGCCTAGTAGATTTCTCTTTGAACTAATAGCATAAAACTTTATGGTAGGATTACAAAGACACACTATCAGAATGCCTTCAAGCCCATTTTACAAGCTGTGTCATCGACCAACTGGCGCTTGAGGCCCTTTGTGAACGGATCTGCCAGGTTCTCCTGACTCCGAACATCAACCACTGCAATTACACCTCTTTTGATAAGATCGTGTACTGCCCTGTGCTTCAACCGCACAGTCCTCTTCTTCCCGTTGAAGAGATCATTTGATGCTACCGCCGCAGTCGCCTGGTTGTCACAGTATATCGGAATTGCCGTATCTGAGCCCCAACCACTGGAAGATACATGAGCTCCCGAAGCCATTCTGCTTCATCTCTGCTGCAGTTTCAAGTGCATAGAATTCAGATTCCATGGAGGAACGAGAGAGTATAGTCTGCTTCTTCGACTTCCACGATATAGCAGCTCCACCCAAGGAAAAGACATATCCACCTGTGGATCTCTCGCTTTCCACCTCTGAACACCAGCTAGCATCACTGAAGCCTTCCACTACTGTCGGATACCCGTTGTAGTGCAGTGCATATGTCTGAGTCTTCTTGAGATATCTCATCACCCGCTTCACAGCTTTCCAGTGCTCAATCCCTGGGTTGCTTGTGAACCGACTCAGCATTCCCACGACGAAAGCTATGTCAGGCCTTGTGGCAGTAGTTGCGTACATCAAACTTCCGATAACGCTAGAATACTCCAGCTGCCTGACGCTTTCCCTCGAGTTTGGCTTCAGCTTCTGATCACACCTGTATGGCGTATCGATCCCTGGAAGATCCTTATACCCATAGCGTGTGAGCATCTTCTCAATATAGTGAGATTGTGACAGCGCTACTCCAGTGTCTGTCCGGATGATCTTTATGCCCAAGATGACATCTGCATCCCCCAAGTCCTTCATACTGAACTTGGTTGAGAGGAACTTCTTTGTCTCTGTGACACATCCTATATCCGTACCTAGGATTAGCATGTCGTCCACGTACAGACAAACGATGACTCCTCTTCCATCAGCGAACTTTGTAAATACATTTGTCCGTCTCGCTGACTCTGTAGCCGTTTGACCTAATAACTTTGTCAAACTTCTCATACCACATCTTGGGAGCTTGCTTCAAACCATATAATGATTTTACCAACTTGCAGACTTTGTCTTCAAGACCTTTGACGACAAATCCATCTGGCTGTTGCATGTAATCTCTTCGGTCAGCTCCCCGTTCAGGAACGCTGTCTTTACATCCATCTGATGTATCACCAACTTATGTATAGCTGCTAGAGCGATTAACATCCTGATGGTGGTCATCCGAGCTACTGGAGCGTACGTGTCGAAGTAGTCTATCCCCTGTTTCTGAGAAAATCCCTTGGCGACCAGCCTGGTCTTGAACTTGTCAATAGTTCCATCTGCCTTCATCTTCTTCTTGAAGATCCATTTACATCCAATGGGCTTTTCTCCTTCAGGTAGATCTACCAACACCCATGTGTTATTGGAGGTGATAGAGTCAAACTCGTCATTCACTGCCTCCTTCCAGAAGATAGCATCTCTGGTCTTCATCGCCTCATCATAGGTAAGCGGATCTGCTTCCACATGATAGGTGACAAAGTCATCTCCGAAATCTTTCGGTCTCCTCGCTCGCTTAGCTGACGGCTCGGCGAGTTCTGGTGCAAGAGTTGTTTCATCAACAACAGCTTCTTCTTGGACTACTGGCTCGTATGAGATTTCAGTCTCATTAGTACCTACATCATTTTCCGGAATGTCCGAAAGAACAATGTTTTTGTCTTTTGCGAACTTGTCTTCAAAGTATTCAGCATCGCGAGATTCGATAATATGATTTGATTCAATATCAAGAAATCTCCGAGCATCACTCTTCTCGGCATACCCCAAGAAGATAGCCTTCGTAGTCCTTGTCCCCAGCTTCTGAATCTTCAGATCTGGAAGCTTCACATACGCCAGACACCCCCACACTCGAATGACATTCAAGTTGGGTCTGACTTTGAACCAGAGTTCATGAGGAGTTACGTCCGAAGTTGCATATGGCACTCTAGTGAGCAGCATGGAATTCATCATTTCTGTTAATGTCCGGTTCTTCCTCTCTGCTACTCCGTTGGATTGAGGAGAATATGGAGCAGTAGTCTCGCATATGATTCCATGTTCTTTGCAGAACGATGCGAATTCATGAGACCTGTACTCCCCACCTCGATCACTTCTCAGCCTCTTGAGTTGTTGTCCAGTCTGCCGTTCAGCCTCGGTCCTGAACTCTCTGAACTTCTCGAAAGCTTCGTCTTTAGACTTGAGCAAGTAGACGAACGCGTATTTTGAGAATTCGTCGATGAAGGTTATGAAATACTTCATCCCGGCCTTCGTGGAGAATGTTTGAAGTCACAGATATCGGAGTGCACCAACTCCAGAAGATCTGTGCTTCTATTGACCCGATGAAAGGATTTCCTAGTGATCTTCGTCTGAGCGCACACTTCACACTTCTCCACCTTACCCCCACATTTGGAGATAAGTCCTAGACTAGACATTTTGTTGATTCTTTTACAATGAACATGTCCTAGTCTATTATGCCACAACTCAAGAGCATAATTCGAAAATACAACTGCATTAATGTCATCAAACTGGTTGACAAGCTGAATTTAAACATTCCTTCGGTTTGATAAGCCTTCCCGAAGTATGTTCCCTTCTTGGACATAACCATCTGACCAGCGTTGATGTCCATCCTCAAGCCTGCGTTGCAGAGCAGGCTCCCAGAGATCAGGTTCTTGGCAATCGCAGGAACATGCTTCACACCTTGAAGCGTCAGTCTGTTCCCAGAAGTGAGTTTCAGTTCTACGGTCCCGATCCCCAGAACTTCAGCTTGGGCCTGGTTCGCCTAACAACCTTCTCAGATATTGGCTGGTACGTGACGAACCATTCCTTGCCAGAACAGACATGGCAAGTCGCACCAGTGTCTATCCACCAGTCAGAGTCAACCCCCACATTTGTGACCTGTGCGATCATAGCAACAAAGTTAGAAACTAATGAAACCTTATTAGGCTCACCTTTCTCTGATTGTTTAGGCTTAGATCTGCATTCACTCTTGTAGTGGCCTTTCTTGCCATAATTGTAACAAGTCACGTGGGACTTAGTCTTCTGTTGCTTGAAAGAAGGACCCTTCACTTTTAGATTAGTGAAGTCCTTCTTCTTGGGATGAGAAGCCGCCTGCTTCCCCTTGGGATCTCTCGTCTGCACAAGATTGGCTTTAGCCAACTGTTTGGACAGAGTGTCCACCTTCTGTTGGGAACGCATCTCGTCCTCGACATGGATCTCTTGCAGTAGATCTCCCAAGCTAATGTCTAGCTTCTTTCTGTGCATCCTTGCATAAAGGTACTCCATCCAGCAGGAAGTTTTGAGACGATCCCTCCGACGACAAACTTGTCGGGAAGGGGCATCTCTTCGTCTTCCAGTTTCTGACGCAGCTTCAGAAATTCCTTCACCTGTGGCAGCATGGACTTTTCGTCCTCAAAGAGCAATTTGTGATATTTTTCAACCACAAACATTTTGCTCCTGTTCTTGTCTTCTTCATACAGATTTTCCACAGACTTCCATATGTCTCTGGCAAGTTCCTTCTTCGAGTAGGATTCTGCCAGGGAGTCCTCCATAGCATTCAGGATGATAAGCCTGCAGATGCTATTTTCCCTTCTCCACTTGGCCTGGAGTTTGGTAGCCGCGTTGATGGCGGCAGTAGATCCAGTGTCTGGAACAGAGGGTTCTTCCTCCAACAGAACATGATCAACGTCTTTCAGTTGAAGAGTTAGGTACACCTTTCTCTTCCAGACTTGATAGTGCTCTCCATCGAACTTTTTCAACTTGCAGATGTCCGATTGGAGGAGCGAAGCATTAATGTTTTCCATCTATACGGATCTTGCTTTGAGATTGTTAGTCCCGGGCTTGATCAAAGATGAAAAACAGATGCAATCGAGATCTGAGATGTCCCACAAAACTTTGCAGTGATCAAACTCAAGATCTACGACGGTTCAAAATATCAAATAGCCAAATTACAATCTGAAGGAGGGAAAAAGAGAAGAGAAGATCTCTCGTTCTTCCTTGCAAACGTGTTGCAATTGGGACAGAACGAGTTACAATAACACTAGAGAGAGATGAGAAGAAGAACAATGCTGGGGTGTCAAAACACCGTTGCTCAAAGCAAGATTCGCCCCACATGATCTGCTTCCAGGAACCAGCAAGTTGAATAACTTGTGGAACGCTCGATGTCACCTCTGTTCTGACTCCTCGGATGGACTTGCAATGGCGGCAGCAGCTCTCTCTCTCTTTCTCCTTTTCTGACTTGTATTTTCGTAGTAGTCACAAAGGAGGCCAGAAGAGAGTATTTATAGAGAGAGGGTGGAAACCCTAGCCGCCTCTTCAGTTATGGAAAGATTGAATCAAATCACAAAAAGATAGCAACGAATTAATTCTAATCCCACAAAGATAGGAACTGAATTAATTCAAATCCCACAAATATAGTAACGAAATTAATTCAAATCCACAAAGATAGGATCTGAATTAATCGCATTGATTCACCCTTTCCATAACCGATTTGAAATCTGCACAGTCAGCGTAACCCTCCATGCGGCAGCAGCCTGGCCGCATGGACCGCTTGGACCGCATGGACCGCATGTGCCGCATGAGCCGCATGAACCGCATGAGCCGCATGGACCGCATGAGCCGCATGGACCGCATGGACCGCATGAAACGCATGGACCGCATGAGCCGCATGGCCGCATGAGCCGCATGAGGCCGCATGGCCGCATGAACCGCATGGCCGTGCATGACTGCTGACGTGCTAAGTGCAAAGTGCGCCAACAAAACGCCACATTATGCCTCATGAGCCCATGAGCCCGAGTCCGAGCCCGAGTCCGAGTCCGAGTCCGAGTCCGAGTCCGAGTCGCTAAGCCCCTTTGGGGCTTAGCTCCAAGTGGAATTAATCCAAGAGAATGACAAAAGCATTAATGCTTAATCCTTGGAGCCTTATTCTTACCTCCTAGTAAAATCACCCACATGGTTCCCTCCTTAGGGTCACCACCCCATGTGCATCTCTCAACAACACACCAAGTATATATGTTGAGATAACTCATGGTGCTTTTCCATTGTGAGACTAAAATTTTACAAGGCATGTTGAGAGCAAGCTCTCTCCATGTAAATAAAGCACCAATAATTATCATTCAAATAGTTGATAATTATAGTTCTAATTTAGATTTTCAGATTAACAGTTCATACCACCACATCCAATCAACGACAAAATAAATAAATAAATACTCCAAGATCTATATCCATCTCCTGATCCAAAATACATTTCCATTTCAACTGTTTATTTAAATATATTTGCAATCTCAAGACAAGTTAAGAGATTATATTAATTAACTTTATAGCATGCTGAAAATGTTATACAACCAATGACAGATAAATAATATTTTTGTAGATGAAAGTTAAATTGCATGTTGGTACCTCTTTGGTATGGTTAACAGGATATTGATACATTTTTGGTTTTGTATGATTTGAGTTGATGGTGGCGTTGTTGCGATGATCAAAGCTTGTTCACCATCCACCTCATCATGTCTTTCTCGTGTCATCATGAAACTAACGACTTGGAGCTTCTCGAGTTTGAACTGTAGCTTCTCGAACTTTCGTACTGATAATATGTTATAAAAGTAGAAAGAGAGACGATAATATATATATATATATATATATATATATATATATATTATATATATATATATATATATAATTGTAATATATATATATATATATATATATATATATAAGAGGAGGAGGAGGAAAAATATATATAAAAGAGGAAAGAGAAAATGACATGATTTGTGTGTATTTGATTCAATTATTTCTGATTATCCACAAATATATAATTTACAACACTTAAGACTATTTCAGAGAAAAAGAAATATTAAAATTAAGAAAATTAAAAATTAAAAAGAGAGGGAAGATAATCCTAAAATCGTGTAAAAGACAAACAAGTCCAAGTCAAAGTAAATAGTACATACCAAGTCCAAGTAACAGTACATACCAGGTAAGTAATAATAAAAGAAGGCAAATGTTAAAGGCCACCCTTTTTTACTAAGGGCCACCAACTTAAAAATTTTAAAAATATTACAAGTTTGCCATTTTGAAAACACTAAAGGCTACCCCGCTTCTGTCAATCGATGACTGCAGGGCTTGCCTGCAGTCCAAATTGAACACAGGACTGCAGTGCTTGCCTGCAGCCCTAGATTTTTTTTAAAATTTTAACTTACAGTGACTGCAGGGCTTACCTGCAGTCCAAAGTGAAGACAGGACTGCAGGCAAGCCCTGCAGTCACGCGGTCCTCACGCCGATGGACACCGTCAAGCAGCGGCTCCAGCTCCGGGACAGCCCCTACGAAGGGGTCCTCAACTGCGGGAGGGTTCTGAGGAGAGGAGGGTTTGGGGGCGCTGAGAGAGAAGGGTTTGGGCTACAGCTCCGAGATCGCCGACGATGGGAGGCTGGTGGCGCACGCGCACGCGACCGCAGGGGCCGCGGAGGAGTTCGCCGACCGCACGCGCAGCGACCGCAGGGGCCGCGGAGGAGCACGCGACCGTAGGGGCCGCGGAGGAGTTCGCCGACCGCAGGGGCCGCGGAGGAGTTCGCCGATGGGAGGCTAGTGGCGCACGCGACCACGGGGGCCGCTGGTGGCGCACGCGACCGCGGGGGCCGCGGAGGAGATCGCCGACGGGAGGTGGCGCACGTTCGAGGAGGAGCTCGAGGAGAGGAAGAGAGAGAGAGACCAGCGATGGTTGCCCTTAGTAAACTTGTAAACTTTAGGTTGCTCTTAGTAAAAAAAATCAAAGACATGGTTGCCCTTAGTAGGAGGATTGCCCTTAGTAAAAAGGGGGTGGCCTTTAACATTTGCCTAAAAGAAGAGAGAGCTCATTCTCTCTCATAAAACCCCACACCACCCCTCTGAGTCCTCTCCCCTCCCCACACTACTCCCCCTCTAACCCCCCTCTCTCTCTCTCTCTCCGTCATGGATCCTTCTAACCCGAACAAACCCGAATGCGAAACCCGGGATCCACAACCCACCAACAACCAACACCAGCAGCTGGTCTCCATACCCGATCCCACCAACTCCAGTGACCCTTCAGGAAACAGCTGGCACCTAAGCGGAGCTCCAATAAGGACCGCCATACCAAGGTCGAGGGGCGCGGGCGCCGGATCCGCATGCCCGCCCTCTGCGCCGCCCGGATCTTCCAGCTGACCCGTGAGCTCGGCCACAAGTCCGACGGGGAGACCATCCAGTGGCTCCTCCACCACGCCGAGCCCTCCATCATGGCCGCCACCGGCTCCGGTTCCCTGCCCGCATCCGCCTCCTCCTGGGCCCCGCCGCCCCCTGGTTCCGGGTTCGGGTCCCAGGCCCCCAACCTCGCTGCCCCCGTCTCCTCTTCGGCTGCGAATGACGGGTCAGGCAGCTTCGGTTTCCTCCCGCGGATCGTCGGGCTTCCCGGGATCGACTTCCCCGGCAGCTTCGGCTCCATGCTCTCCGGTCAGCTGCCCGGGCTCGAGCTCGGTCTCTCACAGGTCGACGGGCAGCACGTCGGAGTGTTGAGCTCTCATGCTGCTTTGAGCCACTACTATCAGCAGATTGGTCATGCTCACCACCACCAGCATCAAGAACATCATCATCAGCAAGAACCGTCCGCATCGGCTTCGGGCGACGACGACTCGCAAGGATCGAGAAGACAGTAGACTATAATGGTTGGCAGTTGACTATTCGAGGAGGAGGAGGAGAAGAGAATCGGCTGATCAATTGGGTTATTTATTGGTGCGGTTTCTCCGGAGTTCAAACACATGGTAAGACACGATGCAGTACTGACACTGATATGGATGTATTGGCCGCTGACACAATTCTGGAGTATCTGTGCTTCTTATAAAGCTTACATTGTGATTGAATTTTGTGACATGCAGAAGTGGATTGAAGGCAGGGAGGAGGGAAAAAAAACTTTGATACAGAAGGCTGTATCAAAATTTGATACAGCCTTCTGTATATCAGGTGGGCCTATTTTTTTGGTAATCGTATAAGCAAATATAGAGGGGGTCCACCTGTCATACAGAAGGTTGTATCAAATTTTGATACAGCCTTCTGTATCAAAGTTTAGCTCGGGAGGAGGAGGAGCTGATGATCCTCCTGTTGTCATGTTTGTTATCGAGGTTTGTCGATAAGACTTCAAGACAACTATGGTTGATTCTTGATTTTGAGCTTGAGTTTTTTTATGGAGTTTTGGGATTGACGTGGGCCCCTTCCCTATTTTTTGGTAACCGTGTAAGCAAATATATAGAGGGGGTCCACCTGTCATAAAGATTGTATCGCTGTATCAAACTTCTATATCAAAGTTTAGCTCGGGAGGAGGAGGAGGAGGAGCTGATGGTCCTCCTGTTGTCATGTTTGTTATCGAGGTTTGTCGATAAGACTTCAAGACAACTATTGGTTCTTGATTTTGAGCTTGAGTTTTTTTATGGAGTTTTGGAATTGACTTGTGTGTTGCATGAATAATTAAATGAATTAATGTCATTTTCTTTATTTTGGTGTGCGCTAATAGGTGTTGTTGATGTTTTGTTGTCTTTATTGATTCATGGACACTCCATAAGTCCATGCTACATAGTTAAGGGACACATCGGACACGACATAAGACATCCGAACGAATTACACTAGGACATGCCAAAACAGGTGTCGAGCTAGTGTCATCGCATTCGAATTGTGTCTTTTACGTTTTCGTGCAACATAGCGCTCCATTTATAATGATTCTAAGGTAGCTTGCTTATATTGAGTCTTGCTTACAACTTGCACCAAAAGTAATGCTGGTACCCTGTTGGTTTGATGGACTTTCTACTAGTTGAGACACCTGACACTATAGTTGATGGTTAGAAATTTGATTATTCATTTACTTATTGTTGGTGCTCTTGCTCCTTGACATGAAGAGAGCTTGCTCTCAACATACTTTGTAAAGTTTAGTCCCACATTGGAAAAGCACCATGAGTTATCTCAACATATATGAGTATGTGTTGTTGGGATATGCACATGGGGTGGTGACCCTAAGGAGGGAACCATGTGGGCGATTTTACTAAGAGTTAGGATAAGCCTCCAAGAAAAAATATTCATGCTTTTTGCTCTTGGAAAATTAATTTTCATTGGGACTAAGCCCTGTAGGGGCTTAGCGACTCGGACTCGGACTCGGACTCGGGCTCATGGGCTCATGGGCTCATGAGTCGTAATGTGGCATTTTGTTGGCGAGTTGTGCAGGTGCGCCAGGTTGCGCGAGTTGCGCAGGTGCGCCAGGTTGCGCGAGTTGAGCAGGTGCGACAGGTTGCGCGAGTTGCGCAGGTGCGTCATGGTGCGCGAGTTGCGCAGGTGCGCCAGGTTGCGCGAGTTGTGCAGCTGTGCTGGGTTGCGCGGGTTGCGCCAACCAGTATGCGCTGAAGGCGCGCGCGCAGCTCGTAAAATTGGCGCAACTCGCGCAGTTCGTGGCTTTCCACGTTCTGACTGATTCGTAACTGATCCTGGATTTGTGGATCTGACATTATGTCGTGGCACACATTTCGGATCTGGACAGTTACATCAGTAGCTATATATTCAGAGCCTCTCTTCTCTCTCAGTACACTTCTAAGACTTCAGAAATTCACGAAGAGAGAAGAGAGAGCTGCTGCGCACCGTGTCCTTCCTCGTGCAACCGAAGTCCGTCATTGTTCCGAGCAGTCCGTCTTAGAGCAATTTTTCAGAGCGTTCCAGAGTTCATTCGAACTTGTTGGTTCCTGGAAACTGACCGTGTGGGCGGATCTAGCTTTGAGTACTGGTATTTTTGACACCCCAGCAGGCCACCACCTTCATCTTTTGCCTGTCACCTTCACTGCTGCCTTTAGCAATTCGACCAGCATCTTCTTCTTAGAAGCACTGCTATCGTTTGCTACGTTTACGAAATCTTCTTAGATTTTCGTATTCCAGAATCCTTCAAGGATCTCTGTTACGCACATTCCTTGAAGCGTTGCATTAGAACGTTGTTCTTACAACTGTTTCATTCAATTTTTCATTAAAAAATTGTGCCCCGATTCTAACAATCTCAAAGCTAGACCAGCACAATGGAAAACTCTCGTGCCTCTCTCCTCGATACCAGCTTTAACAAATTGGAAAAGTTCGACGGAGAACACTTTCAAATATGGAAGAGAAAAATCACCCTCAATCTACAACTGGTGGACGTCGATCATGTGCTGATTGAGACTGAACCAACGATTCCAGAAGGACCTACGACTCCAGAAGGTGGTACAGCAGATGTCATTGCTGCTGCACATGTCAAATTGAACAAATGGAGAAGGGACAATAGTCTTTGTAGGCTATTGATTCTGAATGCAATGGAGGACTCCCTGACAGAGTCATACTCCAAGAATCCTTCTGCCAGGGATATCTGGGAGTCCTTGGGAAAGCTGTATGAAGATGACGACAATAGATCGAAAATCTTCATCGTCGAGAAGTACCACAAGTGGCTCTTCAAAGACGAGAAGGCAATGCTGCCTCAGGTAAAAGAGTTCTTGAAGCTGTGCCAGAAGCTAGAAGATGAGAAAATGCCCCTTGTCGACAAGTTTGTCGTTGGAGGGATGTCTCTAAACTTCCCGCAGGATGGAGTACATTCTATGCAAGAATGCACCGGAAGAAGCTGGATATCAGCTTGGAAGATCTCCTTCAAGAGATCCATGTTGAGGACGGGATGCGTTCTCAACAGAAGATGGACACTCTGTCCAAACAGTTGGCCAAGGCCAATCTAGTGCAGACGAGAGAGCCCAAGGGAAAGCAGGTGGCTTCTCATCACAAAAAGAAGGATTCCACTAATCTGAAAGTTAAGGGTCCTTCATTCAAGCAACAGAAGTCCAAGTCCCACGTGACTTGCTTCAATTGTGGCAAGAAAGGCCACTACAAGAGTGAATGCAGATCCAAGCCTAAACAATCAGAGAAAGGTGAGCCTAGTAAGGTTTTTTTTGGTTTCTAACCTCGTTGCTATGATCGCTCAGGTCACAACAGTGGGGGCTGACTCTGACTGGTGGATAGACACCGGTACGACATGCCATGTCTGTTCTGGGAAGGAATGGTTCGTCATGTACTAGCCAACTTCTGAGAAGGTTGTCATGGCGAACCAGGTCCAAGCTGAAGTTCTGGGGATCGGAACTGTGGAGCTGAAACTCACTTCCGGAAACACTCTGACGCTCCAAGGAGTAAAGCATGTTCCGGTGATTGCCAAGAACATGATCTCTGGGAGCCTGCTTAGCAACGCAGGCTTGAGGATGGACATTAATGCTGGTCAGATGGTGATGTCCAAGAAGGGAACATACTTCGGAAAGGCTTTTCAAACCGAAGGGATGTTTAAAATTCAGCTTGTAAACCAGTCTGATGAAATAAATGCAATCGCTTTTTCTGATTATTCTCTTGAGTTGTGGCATAATAGGCTAGGACATGTTCATTGTAAAAGAATAAATAAAATGTCGAGTCTAGGACTTATCTCCAAATGTGGGGGTAAGGTAGAGAAGTGTGAAGTATGTGCTCAGACTAAGATCACTAGAAAACATTTTCATCGGGTCAATCGAAGCACAGATCTTCTGGAGTTAGTACACTCCGATATCTGTGACTTCAAACAATTCTCTACAAAAGCTGGAATGAAGTATTTCATAACCTTCATCGATGACTTCTCTAAGTACGCATTCTTCTACTTGCTAAAATCAAAAGACGAAGCGTTCGAGAAGTTCAAGGAGTTCAAAGCCGAAGCTGAACGACAAACTAGACAACAACTCAAGAGGTTGAGGAGTGATCGAGGCGAAAAATATCGGTCTCATGAATTCGCATCGTTCTGCAAAGAACATGGAATCATCTGCGAGACTACTGCTCCGTATTCTCCTCAGTCTAACGGAGTAGCAGAGAGGAAGAACCGAACATTAACAGAAATGATGAACTCAATGCTACTAACTGCAGGTCTGTCACGACCCGCACCCTAGAGTAAGGGCACGAGACGTGGGTACGTCCAGCCTACGCCGCAGTGTCGGCGGTAGAACGCTGTCCTAGGTCACAACATCTAACAGTTTAAGATAATAAACAGTTATACTCCCCGAATGGGGGTGACATAACAGAATATATCTCAATCACATCTAAGATAGAACAGGATAAAGATAGAATGATATAAAAGATGCAAGATCCAAATCCACAGAAAATACAATAGAGAGAAAGCTAAGTGTCTAGATAAACTCCACTAACATCCAGAAATAATAAATATCCAAATATACAACTCAAACTCCAGTACTATGAAATAAGATAAAGAAATCTATAGAGCAACAGTCTCTACAGCTAAGGGATCCGACTGGAAGTCCGGATCGCAAGTGTCCTCTAAGGCTGTCCATAGAAAGTATCTAGGCAGGCCTCCTCTTCGTCCTTTGTAAAATTTTTAACAGGTCCAATCAGGACGGAAACGAGTACATCTCATCAAGAAAACCCAAGTAATGACAAAGAACTACAAAGCAGTTATAAGCAGTTTTATTGATGAATATGGCAGTTTATATTTAGGTGATAGTATAGAGAAGCAGTAAGATACAAGGAATGTAAAGTAACTAAAACAAGAGAAGAATGATGGCAATGAAGACTGTAAAATGAATCTAGCTGAACTAAGGTAACATAATAAGTCCAGGTAGTAAATGTAAACAAGTGCAAAATCCAAGTAAATACAGACAACATGAATCTGATACCAGGTGATTCCAGTACAAGATGAGTCCAGTATAAGATGATTCCAGTCATAGTGATCAATGATTCCAGGGTGAGTCCATCCTATACTCTAACCGTGTGTTTTAGAATACCGAGATCGACATGTAAACGGCTGTAGGTAATACGGCACATCACACACCTGGCCGGGTGTGAGATGGCTATCATTCCAGTAGATTCCAGTTGGGAGATTCTAGATTGGGGTATGTCTACAAGTCTTACTCAAGTATTTCCCCTCCCAGCAAGTACAAGTGAATCCAGAATACGATACGAGAAACGAGATGAGTTCAGCCAAAATATGATGATTCCAGAAATAGATTCCGGAATGATTCCAGTGATTCCAGTAATAGAGGCCAGATAAGTATGGTATGTGTGTCGCATACATCAATCCAGATATATCCATACGTGTTGTAACAGAGAATCACATAAAACTAACTTTAACTGAAGTACAGTAATTGACAATTAAATGAGAGAACTATCAGAGAATGTACTCGCCTGCTATCTGAATGTCCAAGATGAAAGTACTGTCCGAGGAGTGGTGTCTGGCTCCTATTAGAACAACACAAGTCACAACAAGTCTAAAATAAGGAAATAGACTGCTACAATGCATCTACATGAAGTTTGGGGTCAATCTAGGCTAAAGTCAACCTTTGGTCAACTCTAGTCAACTAGACTAGTCAAACTAGGTTAACTAGGTCAAACCTAAACCAAACAAGTCTATACTAGTCTAATTAGTCTATTTTAGGCCTAATCAAGACTAAACAATTCTAACTAAACTCTCACTAGGCAAACAGACACACCATAGGCTAAGAGCCCTAGGCTATAGGCTATATCATGCCTAAGCCAAACCACAAACACATATACACATAACAATATATATATCTAATATATTGTAGTACACTCATAACATATAGGCTACCTATATGTACATCCCACATATATATATATATATATATATGTATATATATAGGAAATATATATAGGAATATATATATATATATATATATATATATATATATATATATATATATATATATATATATATATATATATATATATATATATGCATCAGTATTCACATATTCATATACATAGATATATAGGAAAGCTATATATAGGCACACACACACACACACACACACACATATATATATATATATATATATATATATATATATATATATATATATATATATATATATATATAGAGAGAGAGAGAGAGAGAGAGAGAGAGAGAGAGAAAGAGATGTAAAAGAGTAAGTGAGTATGTGTGTGTTTGGCATGTGTGTGAAAGGATATGTGTTAATGTTCTAAAATTTAGTGATAGGTAGGTGTATGTGACATGGGAAACATGATGTCAAAGGATGTATGAATGCATGTGTGTAAAAGGTTATAGGTTAACTCAGTTATAGAAATACATACATACCTACTTACCTTGTATACATGCATACATACATATCATGTATATTACATTTACATGATACATACATGTATACTTGTATTATATTATACTTACATTCATGCATATTAGATACTTGTATTTATATTAACATATTGCAAACATTCATTTTATTCATGCATCTATGCATTACCTACATGTTTTATACATATGCATACATTGTATATTCATATCATTTTATACATTAACATAGAGACATACAAACATGCACACATCATATATTTCATACCTTGCATTACCTTACATATCATGTTATATATTATCATTCATTCCTTTTATATATTACATTATATTGCATGCTTGCATTCATATATTATATTCTATATTACCTATATACATGTATTTCCTCCATTCATTCATGCTTGCATCATATACTCTACATTACCATACATGTTATCATTATATATTGTATTACAATATTTATACATTATGCATTCATATCTATCATACATATATATCTTGCATTCATATCTGGCATTCATTATATACTTTCATGCATACATTGTATATCATTCTTTTATTCATGCATTGCCTATATACATTATATTAATTGCATTCCTACATGCTTGCATTCAACCATATATATACATTAATGTAAAGAGAATATATCATATATATATCATTTCATTCATCTAACATATCATGCATTACATACTCTATATTCATTTAATATCCATACTACATAGGCTCATAGGTTACACAAATGCATATATCGTATAGTCACTTTTCTACTTAAAACCAATACTGTACCAATTGGAAATTCACTAAATTCTAGGATTAAAGTATGTCGTAGTCCTTTGTGTTAGCTTTCCGAAACTTTAAACGGATCGCATTTTCGTGTCCGGAAGCTCCCGGAATCACGAAAATACCGAAACACGTTCGTCTTTCGTACAGCTAACACTCAAATAATTCTACAGAAAGTTACAGAAAGAATTTGGCTTATTAAAATATATATTTGGAAAGCTAACTTCGATACGGTTCTTTTAAAAAAACGGAAGATAAATCGGAGTTCTAAGCTAAAAGTTATGACATTTCTAAGTTGCTTTGGTTAATAAAAACGTGGATGAAAATTATGACGGATTTGACAAAAGAACACATATAGGCCAAGATACTTGGATACAAACATAGGTATCCAAATGAAACTCATTCTAACCATCATAACTAAGATCAATCCACTCTCTAACCATTATAAAACTGAATTTAAATATCTATTTAAACTATTATCATACATACATACACATGGGGTATCCTAATTTGGGATCTATCAAGTAGGACACAAGACACATATCTAAAATCCTCAAGAGAGCTCCAAATGGCCTCAAATTTGAATCTAAATGGGACACATGCATGAGGATGGATCCTACGGATTCAAAACTAATTTATATGCAAAGGAAATCGATTTAGAGGATGGGTTTTACCTATTGGGAGTGGAATCCCAATAAAATCCTTTAGGACACGGCCCCGATACGAAGATCCCTCAAAGTGGACACTCCTCCTTGCACTCCTATTCCAATCCTTGGTAGCACCCTTCCCTTGGAGAATGGGAATGATTGAGGAAAGGTTTGGTGAAGGAATGATTTGATTTGGAGATCAAATCAATGGGAAGGCTCTCTAAAATTGGGGAAGAACAAAAGGAAAATAAAAGAGGCAAGATTGTAATGAATGAAATGAATCATTCTCTCCTAAAGGTGGCTGCCATAAAGAGTCCATTAGGGCTAATGAAAAATGTCCTAATTGTCCCTCTCTAGTCTCATATGGTTAAGTCTAGACTAGGCTCAAGTTTGGGGTCAAAATGATCTAGTTTTGAGTCTCTAACTTAACCATTCTAACATGATAAAAATTAGTTTAATTAACTAACTTAATGTTGGGTCTTGTGAGCCATGCTTAACTTAATATTGGGTCTCATCTAGAGTTCAAGCTACTCGGGTCACAATACAAGTCGGAACGAGACAAAATTCAAACCCGACTAAACAAATCCAATAAAAACAATATTAAAAATATAAAATTTTCCCAAAATATTAAAATATGAAAAATGACCAAAATCATAATACATCAATTTAAATATTATTAAAATAATCTAAAATTTACCAATTAATCAAAATCCTAAATAATTCAAAAGTCACAAAATGACCAAAATATCCTTAGCCTAAAAAGTTGTAAATAGTCAATCTAATCACATGGTTAGGTCCCCATGGTTAGTCTCTAAGCTTAGCAAAACTGGAGATTAACTAGTTAACCATCAAAATCACAATTCAACATTTTAAATAGTTTTAAATTGATTAAAAAAATTACCAAAAATTACAACATGAGTTAAATCTTATTATCGATTAATCAAAATTATAAAAGTTCAAAATTACCCTCATTTTATAAAAGTGGTTGTTACAAGGTCTTCCAAAATGTTATCGGGGAGAAGCTGCATTAACGGCCACTTTCATTCTGAATAGCGTGCCTTATGCAACTTCTGACATAACTCCTCATGAACTTTTGTTCAAAGTAAGACCTAACTTGAATGTTATTCGAGTGTGGGGGTGTCTGGCTTATGTGAAGCTCCCAGATCTAAAGATTCAGAAGCTGGGGACAAGGACTACGAAGGCGATTTTCTTGGGGTATGCTGAGAAGAGTGATGCTCGGAGATTCCTTGACATTGATTCAAATCATATCATCGAATCTCGCGATGCTGAATATTTTGAAGACAAGTTTGCAAGACACAAAAATATTGTTCTCCCAGACATTCCGGAGAATGATATAGGTGCAAATGAGACTGAGATCTCATATGAGCCCGTAGTCCAAGATGAAGTTGTTGGTGGAGAAACAACAATTGAACCAGAACTCGCTGAGCCGTCAATGAAGCGAGCAAGGAGGCCGAAGAGCTTCGGAGATGACTTTGTCACCTATCATGTGGAAGCAGATCCGCTTACCTATGATGAGGCAACGAAGACCAGAGATGTTATCTTCTGGAAGGAGGCAATAGACAATGAAATTGACTCAATTACCTCCAATAACACATGGGTGTTAGTTGATATACCCGAAGGAGCAAAACCCATCGGATGCAAGTGGATCTTCAAGAAGAAGATGAAAGCTGATGGAACCATTGACAAGTTCAAGGCCAGGCTAGTGGCCAAGGGTTTTTTTTCAAAAACAGGGGATCGACTACTTTGACACATATGCTCCAGTAGCACGGATGACAACCATCAGATTGTTGATTGCCCTTGCGACAATACACAAACTGGTGATACATCAAATGGATGTCAAAACAGTATTCCTGAATGGCGAGCTGACCAAGGAGATTTATATGCAACAGCCAGAAGGATTTGTCGTCAGAGGCCTAGAAGACAAAGTCTGCAAGTTGGTAAAATCTCTATACGACTTAAAGCTAGCTTCCAAAATGTGGCACGAGAAGTTTGACAAAGTTATCAGATCAAACAGCTACAGGGTCAGCGAAACAGACAAGTGTCTCTATACTAAATTTGCTGACGGAAGAGGAGTCATCATTTGTCTGTACGTGGACGACATGCTAATCCTAGGTACGGATATAAGCTGTGTCACCGAGACAAAGAAGTTCCTCTCGACAAAGTTCAGTATGAAGGACTTGGGGGATGCTGATGTTATCTTGGGACTCAAGATCTTTCGGACGGATACTGGATTGGCACTCTCACAATCTTATTACATTGAGAAGATGCTCACTCGATACGGGTATCATGATCTTCCCATAATTGATACACCGTACCGAGGAGATCAAAAGCTGGAGCCAAACTCGAAGGAAAGTGTCAGGCAATTGGAGTACGCTAGCGTCATCGACAGTTTAATGTACGCCACTACTGCCACTAGGCCTGACATAGCTTTCGCTGTGGGAATGCTGAGTCGATTCACAAGTAATCCAGGCGTTGAGCACTGGAAAGCTGTGAAGCGTGTTATGAGATATCTCAAGAAGACTCAGACAGATGCACTGCACTTCAGCGAAGAGCCACCGGTAGTAGAAGGCTTCAATGATGCCAGCTTTTGCTCAGAGTTGGAGAGCAAGAGGTCTACTGGTGGATTCATTTTCACAATGGGTGGAGCTGCTATATCGTGGAAGTCGAAGAAGCAGACTATGCTCTCGCGGTCTTCTATGGAATCTGAGTTCTTTACACTTGATACCGCAGCAGATGAAGCAGAATGGCTTCGGAAGCTCATGTATGATCTTCCAGTGGTTGGAGCGCAGATACCGGCAATTCCGATATACTGCGACAACCAAGCGACTGCGGCGGTGGCATCAAATGGTATCTTCAACGGAAAGAAGAGAACTGTGCGGATAAAGCACAGGGCAATGAACGATCTCATTAAGAGAGGTGTCATTGCAGTAATCGATGTTCGGAGTCAGGAGAACCTGGCGGATCCGTTCACGAAGGGCCTCAAGCGTCAGCTGGTTGAAGACATAGCAGGAAAGATGGGCTTGAAGGCGTTCTGATAGTATGTTTTTGTAATCCTACCATAAAGTTTTATGTTATTAGTTCAAAGAGAAATCTACTAGACATCTAACTTTCGGTTCAAGGGAGGACCACTGACTGGAAAACTATCAGGTAAACAGTGGGTACTTGTTCTTGGGAACATGGAAGGATTACGAACCCATAACCACTGTTGTCTACTATGTGTTTTCTGCGAAAAACGGATCCTGTGTTGAGGTTGGCTTAAAAGCCTTAATAAGTTCTCAGGCAGAGTGAATGCCTGGTGTGCTTTACAGGAAGCACGGTAGCGCAGCACTACAAGGAGTAAAACTCCAAGCTACAGTGGGATGACTCCACCGTGAGGTTCCCAGGTAGGGGTAATGCCTCGGCTTTGCAAGCCAAGTCATAGTGGCGTAGCACCGCAAATAGGCAGGTAGCCTAATGTTGTATGATGAAATTAAAGAGTTGTAGACAGCACTACAAAGGGGAGGGTGACCCCATGTTACAGTGGCACGACACCACGATGAGGTTCCCAGGTAGGGGTAAAGCCTCGGCCTTACAAGCCATGTCGTTGCGGCGTAACACCGCAAGAAAACCTTAGGCTTCATGCTGGGTAGAATGGCACTACAAAGAGGCTGTGACCTCATGCTGCAGTAGTGTGACACTACGATGAGGTTCCCGGGTAGGGGTAATGCCTCGGCTTTAGGCCATGTCATAGCGACGTAGCTCCGCAAGGAAGCGCAAGACTTCATGCCATGTCTCTTTAATAAAGAGCTTACCTATAGTGTATGGAAAGAGATATCAGGCCGTCTCTTGAGGGTAAACTTGTAGACGTCCAAAATTATACACTGAAACCAGGCTGGCACAGGTCCTTTAATGTACAGCCAGAAGCACATGTAACTACACTTTGTGAGTGGAAAGAATTACAATTGTGGTGCAGAATTCAAGGCATAGTCCATTCTTATATCACATTGTCATTCAACCCATGCGGGAAGATTCAAGTCGTCAGAGACATCTATCATAATACAAAATGGACAGTTACTGTGAGGAACGCTCAACCCTAGACACATATATATGGTGAGATATGTGGGGGATTGTTGGTGCTCTTGCTCCTTGACATGAAGAGAGTTTGCTCTCAACATGCTTTGTAAAGTTTAGTGTCACGACCCGGTCCCAATTTCTTGGGTCGAATCGGATCATGCCCAGCCTGCACCGTTGTTGAGACGACGGCAGTAAGCTGTATCACTCATGCAGGTAATCAACAACACAAATTCTATTTGCCACAACTTTAATATTTCGATAATAAAATTTGTCCAACAAAAATTACAACTGATAAAATAGTCTTTTGAAAACAACAACTGGAAAATAGTAAATGACAACAACTAAAAAGTAGACTCGTTATCTCCAAGTCCAGCCTCATTTGGTAGCACGACTGGATATAACTCAGGATCATAATAGCTACTAATCAGTAGCTCTGCATCATCAATAGGACCTAAAAATATAGTCTCCAGTCAGGAGGGAGCAAAGTACAATTCATGATATTTTAACAATTGAAATAATAATAGAATTATGCATTTTTAAATAATTTGCAGTAAATGGTTTTCCAACAGTTAAAACAGTGTGATATGAATAGGCAATGAATATGACCGGATTGGATTGTACAGTTGTATCCTATTGATACGATATAGCTTATCCCCGTGTGTGTGAGGGATAAGCTAACACAGTCATTATAATACTTTGGATGTGGTCATACTCATTACACTATTCCCCCAGTACCCAACAGTTAAACAGTCCATGCTCTCAGAGAGAGTTCCGTGTTGCCTCGTGGTTTAAATTTGCAATAAAACTATTACTAAATAATTGTAAACTACCACAAACAGTACTTGCCTTGGTTTTGACTGGAATGAGGGTAATGACTCCGAAATTGAATTTCAGTTTTGTCTTCGAAATCCTACAATCGAGAAGTCGGTCTTAGATTCCAAAAATTGCCATACTAGATGTGCTAGTTTCAATCTCTAATTTGTCCTAGTCAATTTTAATCTTTATTTAACTAACACAAACAAAATGCGATTATCGGTGCGTTATAATTATGAAACATCAATTTATATTTAATTTCTAGAAAAATGTATTTATTGATTTATTTGGAAAAACCTAGTATTCGATAAATATAAAAACTAAGATTTTTCTTTTTAATGAGAAATACATGTATTTCTATTTAAAAGTTTTACAACTTAACTTCTAAGTGATAAAACATTTATTATTTTTCTTTTTAAAATAAAATAGATAATTATTATTTTATACTACGTTCTCATGACAAAAATCAACCAGAGAAATAAAGAAAACAAAATAAAACCTAAGCTATTACACTTTCTCACAGCAGGAATAAACAAATGGGCTTATGCCCTTTTACAGACCTTATTACATAAGTTTAAATAAGAAGAAGACATTTGTTAGTCTCTAAAAATTCTACAATTTAATCTCAAAAATAAAACTAAATAATAAATTAAATAGTGAGTCTCAGATTTTTGGTCCAATCATCATATAGGCTAATGCCTCAACGTCCGGACGAAACCGGTTTCGTTTGCACTTAGCCAGGGCCCATTGACCAATTACGGTCATCGTCCAAAATTTTCAAAATAAAATATTTTCCGAAAAACCATTTTTTAAAATAATTAAATTTTATAGAAAATCCGGCAGCACTTCCTCTATTTTCGGTCAACCCAAAAACTGGGAAATGTGCCACAAACACCAAACACAAATCCCATACCAGGGAAAAATCCATTTTTATATAGAATATACTCACAGAATTATTTCCGAAACAAATTCGAAAAATTCGGAACCAGCATACCAACAAATCAATTTAACTACTAAACCAAAATCCCAGAAGTTTATCGGAGATTCCGAGAATCAAAACAAAAACACAGAACCTATCCCGAAAGATTCGGAAATTCCGAAATCCAAATGAATTAACCACAGAACCGAAAATCAACTCACGGAATAAAATCCGAAAGTCACAGCACAAATACACCAAAGAACTTCGGAATTCCCGAAATTAAACTTCCAACCGAATCCCGTAACGGGATTGAGGACCAAATTCATCATTGACTATGATAGGAGGGACAAACTACTATGATTATCAGAGATTACCCCAATCCTTTGGTCGGGGAGCCGCAGGATAAATCTCGGGAATAAAATCGGACAGCGGGTTCAGCCGAACGATCGCAGAGCTACGTGAGGTCAACCGAAGACAGGGACGTGCCGGGACAGCAGCCGGAACGCGGGATCGGATCGACACCAGGGTGCACGTGGGGCAGCGCACAAGGAGGCGCTGGAATTTGTCGGCCAAAAGGTTAGGCGGCCTGGGAACGGGGACCCGAGGGCGGCGCTCGCCCCTGGATGGCTGGGCGTGGGGTCGCTGGCTGGACGGGTGCTCGGAAAGACAGCCATGGGCTGCTGCGGGTTCGCCGAGGTAGGCGGAGGCCGGCAGGGATCTCCGGCGTCGGGTCGAGAGAAATCTTCGGGAGGTGGAGCTCGGAGCTAGGGTACGAAAATTGGGAAAGGGTTTTGTGATGATGGTGAAATGGAGAATGGAACTAAGGGTTATATATATAGGGAGAGTGGAAGAGGGGTTACGGAAGGGGAGGGGGCGGCCGTTCGGGAAGGCCGGCGGTCGCCGGAGTAAAGGTGGTGGCGGCGGACGTTCAGGAAAAAGAAACGATGGGTCAGCCGCTAAAAAGGAATAAAGGTTTCTTAACCTTTTACTGCTGGTAATGGTTATACGTAAGTGAGAGGAATTATTAGTTAAAGGAATTTTGTTAAATAGTATACCAATATTAAATTCTCTTTTCTTTATAAAAACTTATCAATTAATATTTCAGATTTTGGGTTCGGGTTCAGACAGAGTTTGGATAGGTCAGAACAGGCCAGGTCCAACAAAAATCCATGATTTATTTATTTTGAAATTAATAATTTTCTATTTAGCTATTAATAATATTCTGGCAAAAATATTAATTTAGCAAACCCGCAATTTTTAATAATTAGAAAAAAAATAACCAAATCGAATTTACGGCTTTTGACTAAAATTCCAGAATTAATTAATTAACTAATTTAAGTTATTCAAAAAATAATTAACTAAAAGTTATGGGTTTCACAACCTTCCCCCCTTAGAAAATTTCGTCCTCGAAATTTAAAGGATAGGGTTAGAAATTACCTCAGGTCTCAAACAAGTACGGGTATTGCTCCCGCATCTCATCTTCTCGCTCCCATGTAGACTCTCCTGGGAATCGTGCCTCCACATAACTCTAACTATGGGAGTCACCGAAGTCCTGGTCCTCTTCTCGCCTCTGTCCAAAATCGCCACAGGCTTCTCTGGTACTGTGAGGCTCGGTCCAATCTCCAGCTCCGAATGGTCCAAGATGTGACTCGGATTTGGGATGTAGCGTCTGAGCTGTGAAACGTGGAAGACGTTGTGCACGCCCTCAAGATTAGCTGGTAGAGCTAACCGATACGCTACTTCACCAATTCGGCTTAAAACTTCAAATGGTCCGATATATCTGGGACTCAGCTTCCCAGCTCTGCCAAATCGGATAGTTCCTCTGGTAGGAGAAATCTTCACAAAGACACTATCTCCTTCTTCAAACTCCAGTGGTCGACGACTGCTATCTGTCCAATGCTTCTGTCTGTCTTGGGCAATCCTGAGTTTGTCTCTAATCACCTTCACTTTCTCTGCTGCGTCAGTCACCATTTCTGGTCCAAGCAGTACTCTTTCTCCTACGTCGTCCCATGCAAGTGGAGTGCGGCAACGACGTCCATAAAGAGCTTCAAATGGTGTCATACCAATGCTAGCTTGGTAACTGTTGTTGTAGGAGAATTCTACCAAATACAAATGGTCTTCCCAAGACCCTCCAAATTCTAAGACGCAAGATCTCAGCATGTCCTCTAGCGTCTGGATGGTCCTCTCAGATTGTCCGTCAGTTTGGGGATGATAGGCTGTGCTGAACTTCAGTTTTGTTCCCAAGCTGTCATGCAAACTCTTCCAAAAGTGTGAGATAAATCTAGTATCTCGGTCAGATACAATACTTACCGGTACTCCATGAATCCGGTAAATGTGCCGCATGTACAGTGCCGCCAACTTCTCGGTGGATAAACCAACCTTGAAGGGGATAAAGTGAGCTGACTTAGTCAGTCGGTCCACAATAACCCAAATGGCGTCCTTCCCTCCTTGGGATCGAGGCAATCCTGATACAAAGTCCATTTTTATATGTTCCCACTTCCACTCCGGAATGTCCAGCGGCTGTAGGAGTCCTGCGGGTCTTTGTCTGCTAGCCTTCACTTGTTGACAAATCAAGCATCTAGCCACAAATCTGGATACATCCTTCTTCATTCCATACCACCAAACAATGGTACGCATATCCCGATACATCTTATTAGCTCCAGGATGTATGGAATACTGCGATTGGTGCGCTTTTTGCATCAGATCACTCCTCAATTCGCCAGATGGTACACACAGCCTCGTACCATTCTTCAATGCTCCGTCACTGGCAATAGAGAATCCTTCAAGTGTTCCTGCCAGTACTTCATCTTTGAGTTTGCAAAGCGTCTCATCTTAGAATTGTGTCTCCTTGACTTTGTCCATCAGACTTGAACGCAATTGCAACTGCATCATGGTTGAGTCAGCTCCAGGTATAATAGCTTCTCATCCCAGTTCCTTCATCTTTTCCTCAGGCAGTACAATCTCCAGACCAAGCTTCTCTATGTCCTCCAACAAGTGCCGCTCCTTGGTCAAGAACATCGCCACTGGGTATCGACTAAGTGCATCTGCAACCACATTAGCCTTACCCAGATGGTACTGTAGGTCGATGTCAAAATCTTTCATCAGTTCCAGCCATCTTCTTTGTCTCATATTCAGCTCCTTCTGAGTGAAAATATATTTCAAACTTTTGTGGTCTGTATATATTTCCACTCTCTCTCCATAGAGATAATGCTTCCATAGCTTCAAAGTAAAAATGACTGTAGCAAGCTCCGGATCATGTGTGGGATAATTCTTCTCATGAGTCCGTAATTGCCTAGATGCGTAAGCAATCACTTTCCCATTTTGTTGAAGAACACAACCCAGTCCTTTTCCAGAGGCATCGATGTAGATTAAGAAATTGTCGGTACCTGCGGGTAGCGCAAGTATCGGTGCTGTTGTAAGTCTCTTCTTCAGTTCCTCAAACGATGCCTGGCAAGCTTCCATCCAGATGAACTCTTTATTCTTCCGAGTGAGCTTCGTCATTGGTTCAACAATCTTGGCAAAATCCTTCACGAACTTTCGATAGTAGCCAGCCAAGCCCAAGAAACTTCTGATTTCAGCAACTGAGCTTGGGGTAAACCACTTCTCAACAGCAGCTATCTTCTTAGGGTCCACCGAAATTCTTTCTCCTGTGACAACATGGCCAAGAAAATCTACCTTGTCTAGAAAGAATTCATATTTGGATAGCTTACCATATAACTTCTCTTTCCTCAAAGTTCCCAGAACTTTCCTGAGGTGCTCTTCATGCTCCTCTTCAGTCTTCGAGTAGATCAGGATGTCATCGATGAAGACAAACGACAAACTGATCTAGGTATTCATGGAAAACCTTGTTCATGAGGTTCATGAATACCGTAGGAGAATTTGTCAGTCCAAACGGCATGACCAAGAATTCAAACTGCCCATACTTGGTGTTGAACGTCGTTTTGGAAATGTCCTCCTTCCTGACCTTGATCTGATGGTAGCCGGATCTGAGGTCTATCTTCGAGAACACCTTGGCTCCACTGAGTTGGTCAAACAGGTCATCGATCCGGGGCAGAGGGTACTTGTTCTTGATGGTGATATTGTTCAGCGCTCGGTAGTCGATGCACATCCTCACAGTTCCGTCTTTCTTGGGTACAAACAAGACAGGTGCTCCCTAGGGTGAAGCTCCGTCTCGGATAAATCCCAAAGCCTTCAGTTTATTGATCTGATCCTTCATCTCCTTGGCCTCCTTCGGGTTGACTTTGTAGCATCCCTTAGAAATAGGAGAAGAGCCGGGGACTAGGTCAATGGTGAACTCTATGTCTCGATCTGGGGGTAACCCGGGAAGACTATCAAGGAAGACATCCATAAATTCTGCTATGATAGGATGGGCAGGTCCGGGTTCTTCTGTGATAGAGGTGTAGGTAACACACTCCATATCCTCCGGAGTTCGAGAGATCTCAAACTCCGGCTCTCCAGGTGGGCTGAAGACTACACATCCTCTTTGATAGTCTATCAGCGCATGCTGCTTACTCAACCAGTCCATCCCTAGGACTACATCATAGTTGGGTAAGGGCATCACAAGCAAAGGTGCTATGAATTGGTGGCCTGATATGGTGATAGGGAGTCTCAGTGATGGGTAGGGGTCCTCCACCGGTCATGACTCTACATATCTTCTTGCTAAAGCCCGTGACTATGTGGTATGCAGAGATAAATTTTGTGGATATGAAACTATGTGATGCACCCGAATCAAATAAAGCTAAGGCATGATAGGAATGCACATAAATGAAACCTGCGATGACATTAGCTGTAGGTTCCTGCTCTGGCTCTTGTTCCTATGCTTCTAGGGTAAAAGCTTGCCCAGTCTTCTGTTGATGCTGCCCAAATTGTTGTTGCTGAGTGGGCAGAGGACCTTTCTGTTGAGTAGCTCCAGTCCGGTGCATCGACGAGGGGCAGTCCTTCACTTGGTGGGTGGCAGATCCACAGACTAGGCAGTATCCTAGCCTCTTCCTGCAGATGTTCGACTGGTGCCCTGGCCTCTTGCAAAAATCACAGACAGGGATCTACCTCTGAGGTGCTCTATCATTGTTCCTCGCCTGTTGGTTCTGCTAGTGGTGGTGAGGAGGCCGGTTATTGTTTTTGTTGTTGTTGGGCTTCTTCTGATTACCCTGGAAGTTGTTAGTTCCAGGATAATCCCTCTTTGAGTGAGCGGGTTGGCTCTTCTCTATATCCTGAGCCCGCTCCAAGATCCTTTCATAAGTCTTAGCACCACCTGAGATCACATGGGTACGAATCTCCTCTCTCAGCCCATATCTGAACCTTTCAGCATGATCATCTGGATCAGCTACCAAGTTCTTGGCAAAACGGCTGAGTTGGCCGAATTCTGTCGTATATTCTCTAACAGTCATATTTCCTTGCTTCAGGTTCTGAAATTGCCTCTCCATCTCCCGCAACTCTGATGTTGGAAAGAACTTCCTCTGGAATAACCTCTTGAAAGTATCCCAGTCAAGCTGTCTGTCCTGGAGTCAGGGTTCATTCCGATACCAGGTGCTTGCTACACTTTGCAGTTGGAGTCCCACTGCTTCAGCCTTGAGGTTTTTTGGAAGTCGAGCGACGCTTAGGAGACGCTCCATGCTATCGAGCCATTCATCGGCATAGACGATTCCTTCGGTTCCCTTGAAGGATCGAGGGTTCTGCTTCTTAAAACTCTCAATATCGCCCACCTTGGCAATATGATCCTCATTAATTTAAATGGCCTTAATGTTACATAAATTAATCCTTAGATTTATGTTTACCTTGGCAGGCCTTGGTTCATGTTGAGCTGCTTCTCCTCTCTCCAGTGCAGCCATTGCCATACTATGGGCATTTTCCATGCCTTCCTTCATAATTGCCGTCTGATCGCGATGAGCTTCAGCTTGAGTTCTCTGGGCTTCTAGCACTCCTCGTAACAAACCCATAAGGTCGGTAGGGTCCACAGGCACCGGTGGGGCAGCTGGAGGAGGTACTACCACAGGGGGCTGCATCTCCGTCTGGGAAGATGATGGATCTACCTTTGTATTATGGGGACGGTCGGCCAGCTGCCGAGGTGTAGGCTCCGGACTTGATTGGGGAGGTGGGGTATGATAGGGTGAAGATACCCCATCGCTAGCAGGGTTGGTCTTGTCAGTGGCCATTCTCTGGAAGGTTTAGGATATAAACATAAGCAAAGTAGCCTACCCGTCTATAACAAACAAAAATATTTATAATATATAACGGTCCTATGTTGTGACAAATTAATGTTCTAGTATTCTAAATGTTTCTAGACGTTTTCCTAAGTCGTTGATCTGACCTGCATGGGCCACCACTAAAAACATGTCACGACCCGGTCCCAATTTCTTGGGTCGAATCGGATCATGCCCAGTCTGCACCGTTGTTGAGACGGCGGCAGTAAGCTGTTTCACTCATGCAGGTAATCAACAACACAAATTCTATTGGCCACAACTTTAATATTTCGATAATAAAATTTGTCCAACAAAAATTACAACTGATAAAATAGTCTTTTAAAAATAACAACTGGAAAATAGTAAATGACAACAACTAAAAAGTAGACTCGTTATCTCCAAGTCCAGCCTCATCTGGTAGCACGACTGGATACAACTCAGGATCATAATAGCTACTAATCAGTAGCTCTGCATCATCAATAGGACCTAAAAAATATAGTCTCCAGTCAGGAGGGAGCAAAGTACAATTCATGATATTTTAACAATTAAAATAATAATAGAATTATGCATTTTTAAACAATTTGCAGTAAATGGTTTTCCAACAGTTAAAACAGTGTGATGTGAATAGGCAATGAATATGACTGGATTGGGTTGTACATTTGTATCCTATTGATATGATATGGCTTATCCCCGTGTGTGTGAGGGGTAAGCTAACACAGTCATTATACTATTTTGGATGTGGTCATACTCATTACACTATTCTCCAGTACCCAACAGTTAAACAGTCCATGCTCTCAGAGAGAGTTCCGTGTTGCCTCGTGGTTTAAATTTGTAATAAAACTATTACTAAATAATTGTAAACTACCACAAACTGTACTTGCCTTGATTTTGACTGGAATGAGGGTAATGACTCCGAAATTGAATTTCAGTTTTGTCTTCGAAATCCTACAATCGAGAAGTCGGTCTTAGATTCCAAAAATTGCCATACTAGATGTGCTAGTTTCAATCTCTAATTTGTCCTAGTCAATTTTAATCTTTATTTAACTAACACAAACAAAACGTGATTATCGGTGCGTTATAATTATGAAACATCAATTTATATTTAATTTCTAGAAAAATGTATTTATTGATTTATTTGGAAAAACTTAGTATTCGATAAATATAAAAACTAAGATCTTCCTTTTTAATGAGAAATACATGAATTTCTATTTAAAAGTTTTACAACTTAACTTCTAAGTGACAAAACATTTATTATTTTTCTTTTTAAAATAAAATAGATAATTATTATTTTATACTACGTTCTCATGACAAAAATCAACCAGAGAAATACAGAAAATAAACTAAAACCTAAGCTATTACACTTTCTCACAGCAGGAATAAACAAATGGGCTTATGCCCTTTTACAGACCTTATTACATAAGTTTAAATAAGAAGAAGACATTTGTTAGTCTCTAAAAATCCTACAATTTAATCTCAAAAATAAAACTAATAATAAATTAAATAGTGAGTCTCAGATTTTTTGTCCAATCATCATATAGGCTAATGCCTCAACGTACGGGCGAAACCGGTTTCGTTTGTACTTAGCCAGGGCCCATTGACCAATTACGGTCGTCGCCCAAAATTTCCAAAATACAATCTTTCCCAAAAAAACCATTTTTTAAAATAATTAAATTTTATAGAAAATCCGGCAGCACTTCCTCTATTTTCGGTCAACCCAAAAACTGGGAAATGCGCCACAAACACCAAACACAAATCCCATACCAGGGAAAAATCCATTTTTATATAGAATATACTCACATAATTATTTCCGAAACAAATTCGGAAAATCCGGAACCAGCATACCAACAAATCAATTTAACTACTAAACCAAAATCCCAGAAGCTTATCGGAGATTCCGAGAATCAAAACAAAAACAGAGAACCTATCCCGAAAGATTCAGAAATTCCGAAATCCAAACGAATTAACCACAGAACCGAAAATCAACTCACGGAATAAAATCCGAAAGTCACAGCACAAAAATACCAAAGAACTTCGGAATTCCCGAAATCAAACTTCCAACCGAATCCCATAACGGGATTGAGGACCAAATTCATCATTGACTATGACAGGAGGGACGAACTACTATGATTATCAGAGATTACCCAAATCCTTTGGTCGGGGAGCCGCGGGATAAATCTCGGGAATAAAATCGGACAGCGGGTTCAGCCGAACGATCGCAGAGCTACGTGAGGTCAACCGGAGACAGGGACATACCGGGACAATAGCCGGAACGTGGGATCGGATCGACACCGGGATGCACGCGGGGCAGCACACAAGGAGGCGCTGGAATTTGCCGGCCAAAAGGTCGGGCGGCCTGGAAACGGGGACTCGAGGGCGGCGCTCGGCCCTGGATGGCTGGGCGCAGGGTCGCTGGCTGGAGGGGTTCTCGGGAAGACAGTCGTGGGCTGCTGCGGGTTCGCCGAGATAGGCGGAGGCCGACGGGGATCTCCGACGTCGGGTCGAGAGAAAACTCCGGGAGGTGGAGCTCGGAGCTAGGGCACGAAAATTGGAAAAGGGTTTTGTGGTGATGGTGAAATGGAGAATGGAACTAAGGGTTATATATATAGGGAGAGTAGAAGAGGGATTACGGAAGGGGAGGGGGCGGCCGTTCGGGAAGGCCGGCGGTCGCCGAAGTAAAGGTGGTGGCGGCGGACGTTCAGAAAAAGGAAACGATGGGTCAGCCGCTAAAAAGGAATAAAGGTTTCTCAACCTTTTACTGCTGGTAATGGTTATAAGTAAGTGAGAGGAATTATTAGTTAAAGGAATTTTGTTAAATAGTATACCAATATTAAATTCTCTTTTCTTTATAAAAACTTATCAATTAATATTTCAGATTTTGGGTTCGGGTTCGGACTGAGTCTGGATGGGTCAGAACAGGTCAGGTCCAACAAAAATCCATGATTTAATTATTTTGAAATTAATAATTTTCTATTTAGCCATTAATAATATTCTGGCAAAAATATTAATTTAGCAAACCCACAATTTTTAATAATTAGAAAAAAAATAACCAAATCGAATTTACGGGTTTTGACTAAAATTCCAGGATTAATTAATTAACTAATTTAAGTTATTCAAAAATAATTAACTAAAAGTTACGGGTTTCACATTTAGTCCCACATTGGAAAAGCACCATGAGTTATCTCAACATATATATGAGTATGTGTTGTTGGGATATGCACATGGGGTTGTGACCTTAAGGAGGGAACCATGTGGGTGATTTTACTAAGAGGTAAGGATAAGGCTCCAAGAAAAGCATTCATGCTTTTTGCTCTTGGAAAATTAATTTCCATTGGGGCTAAGCCCCGTAGGGGCTTAGCGACTCGGACTCGGGCTCGGGCTCATGGGCTCATGAGGCGTAATGTGGTATTTTGTTGGCACACTTTGTACTTAGCACGTCAGCTTCGTCGCTAGGCGCATAGTGCTCTTAAGTTGCGCTCGTTGCGCGAGCCACTTGCGCGGCCACGTTGCGCGGCCCAGTTGTGCGTTCAGGTTGCACCCAGGGTGCGCTGGGTTGCGCGAGTTGCGCAGGTGCACCAGGTTGCACGAGTTGTACAGCTGTGCTGGGTTGCATGGGTTGCGCCATCTTGTGCCGCGCGCGCCGCGTGCACAGTACGCGCAGTATGCGTTGAAGGCGTGCGCGCAGCTCATAAAATTGGCGCAACTCGCGCAGTTCGTGGCTTTCCACGTTCTGACTGATTCGTAACTGATATGGATTTGTGGATCTGACATTATGTCGTGGCACACATTTCGGATCTGGACAGTTACCTTAGTAGCTATATATTCAGAGCCTCTTTTCTCTCTCCGTACACTTCTAAGACTTCAAAAATTTATGAAGAGAGAAGAGAGAGCTGCTGCACATCGTATCCTTCCTCGTGCAACCAAAGTCCGTCATCGTTCCGAGCAGTCCAACTTAGAGCAATTTTCCAGAGCGTTCCTGTGAAACCCGCAAATTCCAATTATGTTTTTTATAATGCGTGTTTGTTATTAAGTAATTTTCAGATTATTATTATTAGTTAAATAGAAAAAATTCTTTTCAAAGTTAAATAATTTGGACTTTCAGTTTCCTGGCCCAGACCCAAACTCAATTTTGAATCTAAATATATTTTTATAATTTTGGAATTCTAAATTATTAGTTACAAATTCTTCCTAAATAAAATGATATCTTTAATTCATTTATCCTCATTTAGCCATTAACCTTTTTAAAGCCCAATCACCATTAAGACCATCAACCATTTTGTTTCTTATAGCCCAAAGACCATTTTAATTTTATCAACATAGCCCATACCATTGAAGCCCATTTCCTTTGCAACCCAATAACCCTTTAAGCATAGGTTATAAACCCATTAAAATCATTCTCTTAAGAAAACCCATTTTCTACTCTAACCCATTAATAAATCCAACCCAATAGGCCCAAACCCTTAACTCTTAAAGAGATGAAAACTCTTTACTCATCCATCTCTCTTTCTCATTACTGTTCTGATGAAGAACCGAACTTCGGTTCTCTTGGTCGCTTCCTCTCCCGAACGGCTCCGAACCCCCTCCGTTCACCTTCCGAACGGCCATGGCCGATCAACTCTGGTAACTCCCCATCCTCCTCCCTATAAAAGTCTCTCCATCCTCACAACTCTCTCACCATCCCACTTTTTTTCCCCAAAATTTTCTAAATCCCTAGCCCCCATTCCCAGCTCCATCCCCGAGATCCTCGGCGCCCGACCCCTGGCGAACCCGACCCAGCCCGGCCGCCCCTCCCGAGGCCGACGCCCCACCGGCGACCCAGCCTCCGCTGCTGCCGTCCCTGACCACCGGCGCCACCCCGTGCGGCCCCCGTCAGCTCAGCTCCATCTCGCGGCACTCCGCTGCTGTCGTTCCGTGCCCCGTCGATTTCCGTTTCCGATCTGGTCTGCGGTTGCGTAGCCGAACTCCGACGAGGCACTGTTCCGAGCCGATCCGTTGTCCGTGGATTTCTTTTCTCTATTTAACATCCGAGAGCTCTAGCCGAGCAACCCAAGGTATACTTTGTTTTCCCGTTTCTATTTTCGGTAGTCGATGATGATTTTTGGTCCCCGATCCCGTTCCGGGATTCGGATTTGTGATTACGACTTTTGGTTTCGGAATTTCCGAACTTCCTTTCGGAGAAGTTATGTAATTTTGGTTATGCTTTGGTTTCTCGAAATTTTCGAGTTAACTCCGGAAAAGTTTCTGTGACTTTTGATGTCTGTTTAGTTTCGGATTTTTTCGAAAACTATTATTCTAGTTCTGTGGGTTTGATTGTTGGTTTCGAAAATTCGAAGCCACGTTAAGCTCCTGTGAAGTTTGGTTGTGTGATTTTTGGGATTTTTCTTATATATCTTTGACTGGTAAATATTAAGGTTCTATTGGGTTTTCGGAAAATTCCGAAAAAGTTTTGGGTTTTCTGAATAATATTTCAGAAAGAATTCTGTGGGTTGGTTTCAATATTATTATGTGGTTTTTATGGTTTGGGATGATTTTGTTGGAGTGGCTTAGCATTTTTCCAGTATTGGGTTGTCCAGAATATAGAGGGAATGCTGCCCAAATTTTTTATAAAATTTTATAATTGAATTTTAAATCGGTTTTCGGAAAATAATTTATTAATTGGATTTTTGGGCAACGATCGTACCGGTCCATGGGCCCTAGCTAAATGCAAACAAAACCGGAATTTCCGGACATTGAGGCATTAGCTATTTTTGTGACGATTGGACCAAGTCTGAGACTCGTAATTTAATTTAATTTAATAGTTTTATTTTGTAATTAAATTACAGGACAATTTTAAGAGCTAACAAATATTTCTTCTTATTTCAATTTATGTAAAATAATTTGTAAGGGCATAAGTCCAGCTTTTCTATTTCTTTCTCCGTGGCCTGTAATTATTGTAGCATAGCTTTTTCTTTCTTTTTCTGGTTTTGCTGGTTTTAGCGTAGACGCGTAGAATTAAAATAAATATTATTTGATATAAAAAATTAATGAGATTTTCTCACATTAAATTACAAATTGGTAGTTTAACAAACTCATGATTTCTCATTTAAAAGAAAGTCTAGTTTTATATATATATTATCAAAAATACAAAGTTTTGCCAAATAACCGGTAATTGCTATTTTTCTCCAACTAAACCAGTAATATGTTTATTCCATATAAATGACAACGAACGCATCTTATGACATTAGACGGTTTTTCTGGTAATTAATTATTAAACTAAAACTTGATTAGGATCAATTCTAGAGATTGCAAGTAGCACACCTAGATATGGTTCAACTTTGGTTCTAAGTTTGGAATCTCAAATGTAGGATTTCGAGGAAGTGTTTGACCTAGTTCCCCGGTACAGACTCTCGATCCAGTCACAATAACAAAGGCAAGTGCAGTTATGTCTATTTGGTAATTTATCTAGTAATTATTTTATTGCAATTTTAAACCACATTGCTACACGGAACTCTCTCATAGAGTATTGATTGTGGAACTCTTTACTAGAGTTAGAATATTGACTCATTGATTGAATCTGATTGACTCGGGATATTGGGGGAGTAGTGTAGCGTCTATGACCAATACTCCCATATTGCATTGATTGTGCGAGCTGATTCCTCCTATACACGAGGATAGGCCGGATCGTATCATTAGGATATAATTGAATCATCCCAAGCCGGTCATAGTTCGTTGCCTACTCAAATCACATTGTTTTCGATTGTAGAATTGTTGGAAAATATTGTTAAAGTATTTCAAATTGTTTAACATTGCAAATTTCAAATTATTATTTGAATTATTGGATATTCGTAATTGTACTTTACTCCCTCCTGACTGGAGACCAACATTTTTAGGTGATTGCGTCGTCGAGGATCTGATGTCTAACTCTGGTTCCGCAGAACTTGGAACCCCAGAATCTTAAGAGCTGGATTAGTATTTTTTTTTCTTTTGGAAATAGGTGTAATATTTGAGCGCTGTATTAATGTTTATTGTATTTTAGGCTTTTCAAATTGAATAAAATATTTTATATTTCGTTAGAATTTTATCTGCATGTGTTTCACTGCTTGATACAGCTTACTGCCGCCGTCTCAACAACGGTGCAGGCTGGGCATGATCCGATTCGACCCAAGAAATTGGAACCGGTTCGTGACATATTTTTAGTGGTGGCCCATACAGGTCAGATCTGTGAATTGGTCTAGTCAACTTAGTCTAGACTATCGCGTAGTTCTGTAACTTGACCTAAGGATAGTTGAGACTTTAGGAAAAACAGACTTTAGAAACAACTAGAACACTTAGATGATATACACCATGTTACATTATAGGGCCGAAAATTATTTATTTAAATATCTATTTTTGCCTGCTTATAGATTCGTAGGATACCTTGTTTGTGTTTGTACCTAAACCTTATCTAGATTAAGCTGATTGCACCTTTGATACCTTTGACTTTCGAGATTATATTCCTACCATAATTTTCAGGTTCTAGTATACCTTATGATTCATTTTTTTTGGAATAAGATTGAATTCTTCGGTCTTCTTCTTCTTTATCAAACCTAATTTCGAATTCTTCATTGGTTGATCAAATCTTACTTCTCTACCTTTAATTGAAATAATGATTCGTTCGATATGTAGAATTTCGAATTCTCTTAGCAACCCTGATAAATTCTTATCTACCCAATATATATCCATAACCATCATCCAATCTTTTACCTTGATCTCCTTTCCAATTGACTGACTTTCTCGGAATCAATCCTGAATTAAATTCTTCTGGGGCCATTAAACCTCAAGGTCAGTTATTGCCAGAAGAATTAAGTTCAGTTTAGTCAGTTCATGATTCTCTTAAAGAAGTTATTTTCAATTTCAATATTGATTGTTATCTCCTAAGTTATTCCAAAGACCGAGAATATTCTCATCTGTTGACTTCCTCCATTCATCTTGAAACCCTACTCTCTCTATGCAATTTCTTGATCAAATCAAGGCCTAGAAAGCTTCTATGATCATGAAGCAGGAGCGGTCAGAAAATTGATCACATTTTGAATCCATTCTATCCTTAAATTTCCTTTAGTCATGGAAAAATGATTATAATTGAGTTGTCACAAAGATATTTCATTCTTTGCTAGACAATCTCGACTTAACTTCTTTTCAATAAGACTTGCCTTCTCTCAATTATCCAACAAATTTTTAATTTTTCTTAGTTGTGAAATTATTCTTAAAATTCTGTATTCCCTGAGTGATTTATCAGGAATATTTTAATTGGTCTTTCTTACTTAATCCGAAGTTGTGATGCTTCTATCTAACCTTGTGTCTAACTTAATTATTCAAATCAAGGTTGATCGTTTTATCTTTGGAAAAGAATATCGGAGAACAGATACTCCTCTTGATTTTAGTCCCAGTCTCTTGAATCTCAAACACATATTTTGATAAATTCCTTGATCTCAGAAGAACAATCATCTACATTTTCCATCCTGTTTAGAACTTTAAACTCGTTTGAATTTTTGAAATTCCTCTGAAATTCACATGGACAAAGCTGAGGAAATATTTAGCAACCTAACATGACTTCGCACATTTACGTGATAGTCATTTATCTGAATTATGGAAAACTGCAAGTTTACTGCAGCTAGTTGTGCACTAACGAGGCATAAACTCTAAGTTGAAGTGATGACAGGTAATAGTTAGGTTTCCAAATATTATTGAGACTTTGCCCTATGTTGCTTAGCCATGAAATGGATAAAGTTGGAAGATTACTCGGTAAACTAAATTATTCAAGTTATGGAGTCAAAAAAATTCATTGCAGTCAGGTGCACACTAGCAAGGCATGAATTTGAAACAAAGTGACTTGAAAATAGTGGTTTTCGAATATTAATAAGACTATATTCATATCATGGTTATCTCTAATCATTCTGAGGATTTGTATTCTAGCATTTGCTCCCACTTCCAGAAATGATCTATCGAATTATATTCTTGTCATGGCTATTTTAATCACCTTCACTACCTTAAAATCATACAATTTGTTGATTTCTTCCTGAGTCTCAAACTTCATACCTCATCCCAATTTGAATTAAAAAAAATTGTCCCTCATTTCGGAAAATTACATTATCTTTTGTTCCTCAAATAAATTATTGATGTCGTATTCTTTTTGACCTTTCTGTTTTATTTGATCTCATTTTAAAACTTTAAACTTGTTATGATTATTTAATTTATACCTCAATTTTACTCGTGCCTCAAATGATTTTGATCATAAAAAATATTCTAACTTTATCACAGATGATTTTAAAACATGCTTATATTTTATCTAGCAATCATGTCTCGAATTTGAGTAAGCCAGATGATTTAAAATTGGAATGATCCATTTCAGGAAAATTATGGAGAACATGAATTTTGATATATATATATATATATATATATATATATATATATATATATATATATATATATATATATATATATATATATAACACTTGTGATTGAACTTAAATCTAAGAAGGAAAATTAATGAAGATCAAATATTGACATGGTATGTTAGAGGTTGTTGAATGATAAGTATGGAAATGCACTTTAGGAAGATGCATGATAAATCAGAGAATATATAAAGGATGACCAAAATAAGAAATTTAGATTTAAGGCGTAATTAATTAAGGTTGAAGGGTATCAATATTAGAAACCCGAAATGGAAAGAATATACAAGTTGAAAGATGTAATAAAATATACTTTTGACAGAGAAAAGTTTAGTCAAAGTAATACAATAAAAGCAAAATAAAAGATTTGAGCTTAATCATGATAAATAAAATTTTATAGGGAGTTCGGGAGCAATGAGGAATCGGAATCAAGATATATACATGTTAGTCTAAAATCACAAGAGTGATCACTTATGAGTAAGAAATGATAAAATTTTACGGATCATGACAAATAAGAGTGTTGGACTTTAAATATGATATTGGGTACCGAGGCTTGATACTGAAGTAGAAAGACAAGACATAGTCATAGAGTTAAAAATTTGAACATGTTAGAAAACTGAAAGAAGTATATACTATATTGCAAGATAGATGATATGTGAAAATATGGAAGACAAATTTTCTAAGGTGATTGACAATTCAGGAATGGAAACGAGAACTCATAATCAAGGAGAACGACTTTATTCCTAAGGAGGGAAGAATATACGATTGATATATGACAGTTAACTCTAGTTAGACATGAAGATATTGAAGAATAAACTCAGACTGTTTGAGGCATGATTGCATGATTGTACCTCTGACCCTGCCTTTAAATTTCGAGGACGAAATTTTCTAAGGAGGGAAGGTTGTGAAACCCGCAAATTCCAATTATGTTTTTTATAATGCGTGTTTGTTATTAAGTAATTTTTATATTATTATTATTAGTTAAATAGAAAAAATTCTTTTCAAAGTTAAATAATTTGGACTTTTAATTTCCTGGCCCAGACCCAAACTCAATTTTGAATCTAAATATATTTTTATAATTTTGGAATTCTAAATTATTAGTTACAAATTCTTCCTAAAGAAAATGATATCTTTAATTCATTTATCCTCATTTAGCCATTAACCTTTTTAAAGCCCAATCACCATTAAGACCATCAACCATTTTGTTTCTTATAGCCCAAAGACCATTTTAATTTTATCAACATAGTCCATACCATTGAAGCCCATTTCCTTTGCAACCCAATAACCCTTTAAGCATAGGTTATAAACCCATTAAAATCATTCTCATAAGAAAACCCATTTTCTACTCTAACCCATTAATAAATCCAACCCAATAGGCCCAAACCCTTAACTCTTCAAGAGATGAAAACACTTTACTCATCCATCTCTCTTTCTCATTACTGTTCTGATGAAGAACCGAAGAGAACTTCGGTTCTCTTGGTCGCTTCCTCTCCCGAACGGCTCCGAACCCCCTCCGTTCACCTCTCGAACGGCCATGGCCGATCAACTCCGGTAACTCCCCATCCTCCTCCCTATAAAAGTCTCTCCATCCTCACAACTCTCTCACCATCCCACTTCTTTTTCCCAAATTTTTCTAAATCCCTAGCCCCCATTCCCAGCTCCACCCCCGAGATCCTCGGCGCCCGACCCCCGGCGAACCCGACCCAGCCGGCCGCCCCTCCCGAGGCCGACGCCCCACCGACGACCCAGCCTCTGTCGCTGCCGTCCCTGACCGCCGGCGCCACCCCGTGCGGCCCCCGTCAGCTCGGCTCCATCTCGCGGCACTCCGCTGTTGTCGTTTCGTGCCCCGTCGGTTTCTGTTCCCGATCTGGTCTGCGGTTGCACAGCCGAACTCCGACGAGGCACTGTTCTGAGCCGATCCGTTGTCCGTGGAATTCTTTTCTCTATTTAACATCCGAGAGCTCTAGTCGAGCAACCCAAGGTATACTTCGTTTTCCCGTTTCCATTTTCGGTAGTCGATGATGATTTTTGGTCCCCGATCCCGTTCCGGGATTCGGATTTGTGATTACGACTTTTGGTTTCGGAATTTCCGAACTTCCTTTCGGAGAAGTTCTGTAATTTTTGGTTATGCTTGGTTTCTCGGAATTTCCGAGTTAACTCCGAAAAAGTTTCTGTGACTTTTGATGTCTGTTTAGTTTCGGATTTTTTCGAAAACTATTATTCTGGTTCTGTGGGTTTGATTGTTGGTTTCGGAAATTCGAAGCCACGTTAAGCTCCTGTGAAGTTTGGTTGTGTGATTTTCGGGACTTTTCTTATATATCTTTGACTGATAAATATTAAGGTTCTATTAGGTTTTCGGAAAATTTCGAAAAAGTTTTGGGTTTTCTGAATAATATTTCGGAAAGAATTCTGTGGGTTGGTTTCAATATTATTATGCGGTTTTTATGGTTTGGGATGATTTTGTTGGAGTGGCTTAGCATTTTTTCTGTATTGGGTTGTCCCGAATATAGAGGGAATGTTGTCCAAATTTTTTATAAAGTTTTATAATTGAATTTTAAATCGGTTTTCGAAAAATAATTTATTAATTGGATTTTTGGGCAACGACCGTACCGGTCCATGGGCCCTAGCTAAATGCAAACGAAACCGAAATTTCCGGACGTTGAGGCATTAGCTATTTTTGTGACGATTGGACCAAGTCTGAGACTCGTAATTTAATTTAATTTAATTTAATTTAATAGTTTTATTTTGTAATTAAATTATAGGACAATTTTAAGAGCTAACAAATATTTCTTCTTATTTCAATTTATGTAAATAATTTGTAAGGGCATAAGTCCAGCTTTTCTATTTCTTTCTCTGTGGCCTGTAATTATTGTAGCATAGTTTTCTTTTTTTTCTGGTTTTGCTGGTTTTAGCGTAGACGCGTAGAATTAAAATAATTATTTGATATAAAAAAATTAATGAGATTTTCTCACATTAAATTACAAATTGGTAGTTTAACAAACTCATGATTTCTCATTTAAAAGAAAGTCTAGTTTTATATATATATTATCAAAAATACAAAGTTTTGCCAAATAACCGGTAATTGCTATTTTTCTCCAACTAAACCAGTAACATGTTTATTCCATATAAATGACAACGAACGCATCTTATGACATTAGACGGTTTTCTGGTAATTAATTATTAAACTAAAACTTGATTAGGATCAATTCTAGAGATTGCAACTAGCACACCTAGATATGGTTCAACTTTGGTTCTAAGTCTGGAATCTCAAATGTAGGATTTCGAGGAAGTGTTTGACCTAGTTCCCCGGTACAGACTCTCGATCCAGTCACAATAACAAAGGCAAGTGCAGTTATGTC
>JANAVB010020076.1:0-106460 GCA_029216955.1 Iris pallida | reverse complement strand
TCTTGTGTATAACAGCATCTGCCGTTTCCAGAGGTTGTCCGTTCATTAAGCATTGCAGTGTTTCATTGTCTTGGGATATCAAAATGGCTTGACGGGAGGTCGGCAGATCATACTGAGGATAATGTACATATGACAAGTCCTCTTTACTCTGATTCTGAAAGGGTTCCCACGAAGTTCTCATATTCTGGGTCTTCTCTGGTATTAACTGCATCAGACAGAGAAAACAAAAATTTTCAGTACAAAGTCAAAATCAAAGATTCAGTTTGTACAAAAATCAAATTGCGCAAACATCAGATTACACAAAATCAGATTGCGCAAACAAATAAACATCAGTTTGCGCTGACAGACTCGCGCAAATCAGCAAATTGTGCTGACTTTTGTCAGCACAATTCAACCGATTGCGCAGAGAGTCGTTCTTCATAAAAATGAAGGGTGGACTGATTTGTGCAACCAGAACCCAAAAAAGGGTGGCGCAGTATGATCCTATCTCTAAAAAGAGATGGATTATGAAAAGAACAGTAAAATCAAAACTCTAAAAAGAGTTTTTGATTAAGGTTCTCTACCTGTCATTGCTGGATGAGCGGTTTCATGGCGCGAAGCTCGACGCGCAACCCTAGTCGATGATTAGGCGGGGGCCTTGCCCTTAGCGGTGGCAGAGGATCGTCGGGGAGCCATCGGGATTGTCCGAGAAGGAAGGAGGAAAAAGCTCAGAAGTTTTTCTCTCAAAAGCACGAAGGAAGCAAGTAAAGAACATTTCGAATGAATTGAGGAACTATTTATAGTTTTTTAAAGTCGAAACGGCCGCCTTAGATTGTGCCTAAAAATGGGCTAAATCCTCAGATTGCGCAGACAACTCATTATGTGCACAAATTGGTTTCATATTCAAAATTCAATGTATTTCGAAATTTTGAATAAGTTCAACTTTCGAAAACTTTGAAGGGGGTCTTGTAGGTCCTAAAAAATCAAGTTGCACATATCAACAAAGTCAGAAAATCAAGAAATACAACTTTCAGATGGACTGCACAGACATTAGATTACGCATCCTTCAGATTGCGCAAGATATATTGCGCACACTTCCAAGTGTGCAGGCTGACGTGGCAAATCACCATCATTACCTGACACAAATTAAATCTTCTGACAACTGATAGCACGGAGAACGAGGCGGCCGTTCGTTTAATCGTGCAGCACGGCGCTCGAGGACAGCTGGCAGCGCAATCCATGTTGGCGCAATCTATGTTGGCGCAATCCATTTCCTGTGCAAATTAAGTTGGCGCAATCCAAAGCCTGCGCAATTCAATGTGTGCGTTCTATCAGTACAAATGACAAAATACATGTGGTATTCATGCCATCAATTGTTCATTTCGTGGCAACTGTCTATACATGATCATGCACATTTCAATCAAATGATGCCATATGTCCAAGACAGTTAGCCCATGATCCAGCAACTGCCTGCGCAGTCCATTGCTGCGCAAACCAATTGCTGCGCAATCCATCATACGCAGTCCAGAATAACTAAAAGTTAGTTATTTCTCAAAAATCTATAAATAGAGTTTCAAGTCTCCATTCAAGGAGATAAAGAATCAATCAATAATCAGAGATCAGATTATAGAGAGATCAGGCTTCAAAGTTCAGAGAGTTCAAGAGTTCTTGCCCAAGTGCTGCTGCATTCTTCCGAGGCTTTTGCCTTCAACTTCCGAGGCTTTTGCCTTCAATTCCAGAGTTGTTTTCAACTTCAGAGGCTTCGTCTTCAGAGTTCACATCGCCCAAGGGATAAAACAATCGTCATCTAGATTGGATTTCTATAGTTGTACCATTCCCAGAATTCAAATTGTAATCTTTTACAAAGTTTATATCAATAAAGTTCTTCAACTTTTGTTTTTGCAAACAGTTCTAACATTAATTCTAACCTCAAGACTAATCTAGGTTAGGTTAACTTCTAGGTTATGGCTTCACTAAAAGACTAGCACAATATTTAATTAATATAAATTACAAATTTACAAAATTGCCAAAATGACCAAAATATCCTTAGGCTAAAAATTGGTAATATGAAATTCTAATCACGTGACTAGGCTCCCATGGTCATGGTTAGTCTCTAGGCTTAGCAATTCTAGGGTTACACTAGTTAACCATCAAAATCACCAATCAATATTTTAACTAGTTTTAAATTAATTAAAAATCACCAAAAATCACAATATGATTTAAATATCATTATTAAATGATTATAATCACAAAATTTCAAAATTATCCTTATTTGGAAAACTGGATGTTACAAGTCTACCCCCTAGAAGAATTTCATCCTCGAAATTAAGATGATCGTACTCCTCCTAGGCCAAACCCCCAATCAAACAAGGTCAAGATAATATACAAAACTCTGTCCTACTGGTCGTGATTCCACAGTCTCGAACAGGGTAACTACGCTATCTAGCATATCACAAGAATATCCTGACATGTACTAATGGAAATCACACATGAAGGTGGGAGAGAAGAACAAGGAGGTCAAACCTACTAATCCATCACCTGCAACGTCGGTCTCCTCGACCGCCATCGTAAAAGCTCCACCCCTCTGGTGCTTAGCTACAGGTGGCTTAGCTCCCTCAAAAGGAGGTGCAACGGGACAATCCATCTTCCGGTGGGCTTCAGAGCCACAGAAGTAGCAAACCCTCAGCCTCTTCCTATACTGCTCCCAGGTGTGTCCCAATTTCCTACTGTAGGAACAACTGATCGTCTTTGGGTCCTGACCCCGATACTGATGCTGCACCTGTCGAACCATCACTGGTGCCTGTACCTGCTGAAACTGTACATGAGGCCTCTTAGCCTGACCTCCGCTGCTACTGGCTCCCTGAAAGTCCCGACCCC
Organism: Iris pallida; assembly: GCA_029216955.1. Lineage (NCBI taxonomy): Eukaryota > Viridiplantae > Streptophyta > Magnoliopsida > Asparagales > Iridaceae > Iris > Iris pallida. Next base: position 103,604 of record JANAVB010020076.1, on the reverse strand, counting down.
TCTTCAGCTTTAACCCTAGGTCGTCCTCTGCCGCCATAGCTCCTGCTAAGATCTCCGCGAAAGAAGCATCTCTGTCACTCTTGGTCAATAACCGGACCTCTCTGATCAAACCTCTGCGAAGCTTCCTCGCCTTCGTCTTCTCATTCAGGTCCTCAATGAATCTTCCCAGCCGGCCAAACTCTCCAGCATATTCTCCGACTGTCTGGCTCCCCTGAACCAGGCTCTCAAACTGTGCCTCTATGCCTCCAAGTGCTACGTCTGGAAAGAACTGCTTCTTGAACAACGTCTTGAAGGCTGCCCAAGTTTGTCCCTCAGTTCCCACTCTGGGGTCAGTCTGGTACTAGGTGCAGGCCAAGTCCTGCATCTGGCTGCCCGCAGCCTCGATCTGAAGTCGGGCTGGTATCTCTGCCAATCGAAATATCTCCTCAATATGCTCTATCCAGTCATCCGCATAGTGGATGCCCTCTGTACCAAGAAAATCCCTCGGTCGTATCTTCTGAAACTCCTGAATACCTGGCATCCTCTGATGGCACTGATGTGCCTGTCCTTCCTGCGACTGTACGGTAACCATCTCCACTGTCATCCTGACCAGTTGGTAGGCCTCGTCTATATCCCGACGAAAGTCGACAGTCTGACGCTGCTGCTGATGCTGATGGGACTCCAGAATCCTTTCCACAAAGGAAAACAGGTAGGCAACGTCAACCAATCCTGCAGGTAGCTGCTGAAGCTGCTGCTGAAACATCTTAGGAATGACGGGTGTCGTCCTCCGAACAGGTGGAGGCATACCCCCAATGGCTGTAGTTGTTCCCGTCTGATCAGGAACAGAAGGTGCTACAGTCCCAGCAACCTGCTGTACTGGATGAGAGGTGGCAGACCCCTTTCCAGCGGCTACTGTACCAGAGCGATGTAATCGTGTCTCCACCATCCTGAAGGCAGATCGAACAAGGAAGTCAATACTGAGCAGGAATCGATATAATCAAAGGAGGACAGTTTATTTCAAAGAAGGCAAATCAGTTCGATATGTAGATGGCATGATTTGAAGCAGAATTTTCCTAACTGTGATTGAGTACTTCTCCGTCAAAGCCTATTTCTTAATCCTATCACAGGCTGTAGTGATACTCTAGTTTGAATACCACTACATAAACTCGACCTGCATGGGCCACCACTAAAAATGTGTCACGACCCGTACCCTGTATAGGGGCACGAGAAGTAGGTACGTCCAGCCTACGCTGTAGTGTCGGCGGTAGAACGCTGTCCTAGGTTACTATCTAATCAATCAACTCACGTAATTATATAATATACTTGTCAAATCTTAACTCCGAACGGAGGACAAGTATAGATATAATAAAATCTCAATCATAGTCTAAGCACGATAAGATAACACAGTAGTTTATAACTAAAGACTAAACAACAACAATTTTAAACTACTAAATAATAATATCTCAAACAAACTCATATATAAACTCGTATCTCAAGTTATTACAATTCAAGTTCTAAAACATGAAAACTAAACCAAGTCTACTAGCTAGTCTCCCGATCACTCCTGAGTGTCGAGGCTAAAGGTAGCTAAGCCATCTTCTGCTCCAAGGCAAGTGGGGCAAATGTCCTCAGGGCAAGCATCTGTAATATTTTCAACATGTCCAGTCAGGATAAGAACGAGTACAATTCATCTAAAAAACACAAGTAAATGATAAAGAACTCTAAATCAGTTATAGATAGTTTTATTGATGAACATGGTAGTTTATATTTAGGTGATGGTATAGAGAACAGTTAAGATACAAAAAAAGTAAGGGAAGTAAAACAAGAGAAGAATCATGGCAATGAAGACTGTAAATAGAAACTAGCTAAACCAGGGTAACATGATATAAGTCCAGACAGTAAATATAACAAGTGTAAACCCAAGTAAGTCCGGACAACATGAATCTGATACCAGGTGATTCCAGTACAAGATGAGTCCAGAATCTGAATACGTATTTTGTCAAGCTTGTATGTATTTCAGACCTGTATTTATTTTTCTCGGACTTTGGTATGTACTTGTAATTGGCTTGACTTGCAGAATTGGTTCTCGTAATGGGGTTTTACTTGGCTTGGTTTATTTTGTGGAGGAGGATTGGTTTAGTTTGGTTTGGTTTAGTTTGGTTTGGTTTAGTTTGGTTTAATATGCATTGGAACACCTTAGCCTATGTTCAACCCTCATTCCACCACAACCTACCCTTTTTATTAATTCCACCTAACTTTTCTCTCTCCTTTTTATTTCCATTAACTTCTCCATCTCCTTCTTCTTCCTTCCTCTACACAACTCACCAACACCCATAGGCAAGTGCACCTTGCCATCAAATAAGCACCCACATTTTATTTGTCCATTAGCTAGATTATGACATAGAGAGCAACTTTAGAACTTGAAATTTTGTGATTTGGAGTCTCCATTGTTCTAGATCTAGGTTTTAACTATTTTCGGATTTACATGGTTTTGATCTATTTTGGTTAGATTTTTGTGGGTTTTGATGCTTCTATGTGGAAGAGAATTCAATTTTACTCAAGTTAGAACTTTGAAAATCTAGATTTGGCTTTGATTTGACAAAGATATGAAAATTTGAATTCTTGGTGTTCTTGGTGTTTTTCTCGGCCTGGAGTAGCAGCCTGCAGCCTGCGCTCTTTAGCGCAGTGCTGGACTGCGCATCCCCTCTCGGTCTGTGCTCTTTAGCGCAGTACCGATCGCGCAGCTTGCCTTATGGTAAACTGCGCTCAGCCCCATGCGCCAACCATTCCTGCGCACTTTACCCTGCACAGTTCACTCCTGCGCAGTCTGCTCATGCGCAATCCACCCCTGCGCAGTTCATTACTGCACAGTCTGCTCCTGCGCAATCCACCCCTGTGCAGTTCACTCCTGCGCAGTCTGTTCATACGCAATCTGACCCATGCGCTATCTGCCCCTGCGCCCTGTGCCCCTGCGCACTTGGCACCCTGCGCAGCTGACACCTGCGCAATCCAACCCCCTGACCCCTTGCGCAATCCATTGGCTCTTGGAGTTTTGGTTTTATTTCTCTAAGCTTGGCTCTTCTATAGCCCTGTATATTGATATTTTATTAGATATTTTACGCCTTTTGTCATGAACTTGATTTTACTTAATATGTTTGGAATGACTATTGTACATGGCATGGTATGACAAGGAACTAGCATAACACGACAGTGACCCGTAGTGGTGCACTCCTGACATGACCAACCTGACATGATAGTGGCCCGTCGTGGCGCACTCCTGACAAGTACCCTAACATGATTTATCTTGATGCTGTTGCGACGGCTAACTTGACTCTTATAATCAACTTGACACCGTGGGTGTTCCTGCTTGTTTGCTTGTGCAATCCACTTGTCTTGTCTTGCATCATGTCTAGGACGTGACTCCCTGGTTCCCATGGTCAGGGATTCATACTGAATACGGATTAGGCTAATGACTAGTTCAAACTATAGTTCATGGAGAATTTCCAGTCACAGGCAATCTCGTTATCTGGGCGCTCTTAATTGGACTTGTAGCTTGCCGACGAGTAGAGCACATTTCCAGCACACTGTCATGTGTTGCACCCTCTAAGTCATCTAAGGGTATATCGTCTCCGGGGCGATGTACCCAATCATACTCTCAACCCGCGGAAGGATAACAGGATGGTCTGCAGGGCTTGGGACTGGGAAATTCTCATTGTATCTTGTTAGTAATTAGTCCTGTGATAACTCTAGTTAGTTAAAGTAGTAAGCCGTAGTAATTGCTTGGCCGCTTGTGAATGCATGATATCCAGCCTTGTCTAAGTCTTGTCTAGCTCCAGTACCTGTTATCTCCTGAGCATGTTTGTTTTCCTTATCTTAACGATAAATGAGTAGAGACAATGAGCTATTCAGGCGAAGGGTTACAACCCCGGTCCTTGTTTGGTTTACGGGTTGTAACCTGGTTTCCAGAATGGTTCTACGTCCCTAGTCGTTTATTGTCCTGACGTGCTCTTTATTACTTGTACTTTTATTTCATTTCTTATGTTCTGATATGCTGGCTTTTGTTCTTATTTCGTGGCCTCCCTTGTGGCACTTGCTCTTTCTGGGTTTGACCCAGCTGGTTTTGTGTGGCCAGATTTCGGAGCAGCACCCGAGGATCTACCGAACCTCCAGCCCGATGGTGGCGACTAGAAGGAACCCGGGCTACGAGTGGGTTTTCTATTTTGTTTCGCTCACTCTATTGTAAATTTATTCTTTTGAGGCGTTTAGCCGACGAGCACCTGTTAGCTCGATGCACTTTTACTTACTGTCTGCCTACGGGCTATAAACATGATTAACAAATCCTAGGGTTGATCATGTATGACTGAACTCTTGCTAGTCCTATCATTTTGTACGACTAGCTTCATGATCATCCAATATGTAATATTTGGGACGCCTTATATATATATATTGATGCTCTAATATCTTGTAACTCTGTTAATTGCTTGAGATTGAGACAATAGGCTTGACCTTAAGAGACTGCTGGCTTGTAGTAAACCCTCATATCTAGACAGCCGTGACCGTATAGTTGAGATGTATTCTATTTCAATATACGTAGCTGGCTATGTCTGCCCCCGCTTTCCAATTTTCTGGTTCTGGGGCGTGACACAAACTTAGACTAGCAAGGGTCAATTTGGTCAAACTTTTAGGGTTTTGGTCAAACTTTAGGCTATTGGGTCAACTCTAGGTCAAATTGGTCTAGTTAGTCAACCTTGGTCAATTCTAATCAACTTCTAAGCATACTAGTCTATTTTAGTCAAAATCTTGTTAAGGCTAGTTAATAGCTAATACTAGTTTATACTCTAGGTAATGTGTCTTACACTTATATATGCAATATATACATGTAAATCACATATACTCTCAAGGCCTATGCTACTATAGATACAATATATATAGGTACATACATACTTGCATCTATACCTTACCTACATTGCATACATTCATGCCTCATCATCTCATACATATTTGCATTACCTACATGCTTGCATATACGGTATATTACATACATATATTCATGTATACATACATCTATACATATAGAGGAGGGGAAAGGGGCTTTGTGTGTGTTCTAACATTATGTGTATGTGTAGAGTAGGAATGAGAAATCATCTCAGGAACATATATGCACTCTCAGGTTCATTGTATTGTAATGTGGACTCTCAAATCTATATTCCTAAACCTCAGGTTTACATCCAACTTAATCTTAGTTAACTCAAACCCAACTTAGGATTTGAATCTCGGTTTCTCTCTAAAGCTCAGTTTTCTGTTTTTCCCCCAATCTCAGGTTTCATTAATACTCAACTTCAACCATCCCAGTTTTCTCATAAACTCAGATTGATATATAGGAATTAAACATATGTCATGTATTAGCATTTCAGGAATTCTCAGGAACAGGTTCCTCTTATACTTAAAACTAGGGCTGTGCACAATTAAGTCAAACCGACCGAATCGAACCAAGCCAAACCGAATCGATTGGTTTTAAACCGAATCGATGGTTCAGTTGGTTTGGTTCGGCTTCAATTTTTTCAAAACCGACCGATTTGGTTCGGTTCACGGTTTGGTTATGCCAAAAACCGACTAAACCGAATCGAACCGAACCAAATTCTTGTTAAATAATTAGGGTTGGCCGGTTGGGTATGGGTTCATTGGGTTGTATTATTCCAGTTTGGTTCATTTATTCACATCACAACTATTTATCAAGTTGAAGTTGAAAGAGCTCTCTCTCTCTCTCTCTCTCTCTCTCTCTCTAGCCTCAAAGAGGAGTGCTTGCGGCTTCTATTTTTTTCTAATTGCTCCTGTGCACATGGAAGGGACTTATGGTTGAATGTATATAATTTTTTTTATATGTATAATTTGTATTTTTCTCCACCTGCAAAGCGCAAGTTGAATTGAAGCTGCTGAATTGTATATACTGTTGCAAAGTACAAGTTGACTGAGGTTTCACAAAAAAGAAGAAGAAGCATACAGTCTATTTTTTTATGTGATCAAAACCGACCAAGTCGAACCAATCCAAGCCGAACCAAGTCGGTCGGTTTTAAAACCGAACCGACCATTTGGTTGGTTTGGTTCGGTTTTGTTTATTTTTAAACCGATTAACTTCGGTTCGACTTCGGTTGGGACCAAATTCGTCGACCACCGACCGATGCACACCCCTACTTAAAACCCAATCTGAAAATGTCAAAAACTGGAAATGAAGTCAGTTCAATATGAGCATGTAAATCTCAGTTCAATTTTATTGAATCTGGTAGATAATTCGAATCTCCATAAACCTAAAACTGAAATGAACATTTCAAATCCTATCTGGAATCAAAACATCAATAGGAATGAATAGATCAAATCTCAAAAACCCAAAACAATCCCCATTCGAAACCCAGGTATCAGTAAACAGTAAAACCCCTCCTCGTGCAGCCATGTCGAGTCGAAATGGACTCGACACAGTGCACGAGACACCATGTGCATGTTTACAGTGCTAGAGGGGTCATAGGGGTACGTGTGTGTCACCCTGACCAGTGTCCAAGTGTCGCATGTCCTAAGCACGAGACACGTACCAGAGGGGTTTTCTGTGTGTACGCGTGTCTGTACAAAGTCAGTGCAGGCTTGATAACTTCTAGAATATCAAACCAAATCGACCCAAACTTTGGGGGCATGATGTCAGTGCATGCCCCCCTCGTGTCCACCAAAACTCGTGTCAAGAAAATCTGTGTCGTGTCCTACAGAGGGCCCGAGTAGCAGGGAAGAACACAGGCACAGTGCGGTGCCTCATACAGGCGTGTCACAGACTCGTGTGCGTGACACACGACACATGACACATCGTGATCATGTCTAGGGATAGAGGGGTACTAGGGCTATGTCTAGGTGTTTGCACGAACCTCAAGTCGTGTCGTGTCCGAGTTTCAAAGCTGTATCAGAGGGTCAAAAATCACTGCACTGTGCAGTGTGTAAACCAGTGCAGCTCGTGTTTCATGTCTGACACAACTCGAAATGTCGTGAGAATTTAGAGGGTTCCTGACAGTGTCTTCCCCCACCCCCGTGCCAATTTGCATGTGTCCAAGTGGTGTGTGAAGTAAGAAAACAGTGGGTGATAGCAGGGCATGGGTATGGGGCATCGTGGTGAGGTTCCTGTCCAATTTTGGATATGAACACGTGTCCAATCATGCTCAGAGTTATAGTTTTAAAATTCCCATATGTTGGGCTACACAACCACGTAATTAGTTTAGAAAATTATCGAAATCTATTTCTATGTGACATTTCGTCGAACACGTATTTAAATACACCGATACGTGTCCGATATGGACACGAAATGGACACGGATTCCTACCAAACTTGGGCTACACCTAGGGGGACCCTAAATGAATGCATATATGAGAAGAAATCAGGAATTTACTAGGGTTTGTATGGTTTTACTTATTGAGTGTTCAAACTCAATGTAAAGAGCCTCGATTCGACATCTTCCTCGATTTTCTCCGGTTCAACCGTCCTCGAACCTTGCTAGAAAGCACCCACAAGTCTCCTCTAATGTTGGGGATGATGATGCAATTGATTTGACTCAATTTGGACTCAATTTGGATTAATTGGGAGAAGTTTAGGGAAGAACAAGGTAGGGCTTTTCTAGGGTTTGTAAAAAGAGGCTAAGGCTTTGTTAATGTGACTTTATAGGAAGCAAGGGGGGGGGGGGGGGTCTTGTGTGGCTATTCATCTAAGGGAATTAGGGTTTTAGATGAGTGGTTGAGGTTCCTCCACCTAATTCCAAGCCTTCCTATTGGTTAAGACTTCTTTTTACAAATATCTCAAAAGGAAATATCCTACCTTAATAATATCTAGATATTACTAACCTTGGCACTTAGTAGGAATATTCTAACCTTAATTCTAACCTAAAGACTAATCTAGTTAGGTTAACTTCTAGGTTAAGGCTTAACTAAAAGACTAGCACAATATTTAATTAATATAAATTACAAATTTACAAAATTGTCAAAATGACCAAAATACCTTTAGGCTAAAATTGGTAATATGAAATTCTAATCACGTGACTAGGCTCCCATGGTCATGGTTAGTCTCTAGGCTTAGCAATTCTAGGATTACACTAGTTAGCCATCAAAATCACCAATCAACATTTTAAATAGTTTTAAATTAATTAAAAATCACCAAAAATCATAATATGATTTAAATATCATTATTAAATAATTATAATCACAAAATTTCAAAATTACCTTTATTTGGAAAATTGGGTGTTACAAAAAGCCACTATGTGTTTTATCCAACATGGCTTCATGGGGTCCTCCTTAAGGGAGCCTCAATCAAAGAAGGTGGACCACTAACCCAACTTTTTCTCTCAGTTCTGCGAACAGAAGAAGAAGTCTGCCAACAAACAGCCAGCGAGCTGTTACATCTGAAGGAGTCTATATGGGTACTCGGTCAAGGACGAGATTCCGTATAGATGACGAGGACTCCCAAGCTGGGGGTGATGATCCTTCAGCTGGGGTAGTATTCCTTCAGAATCTGAAGCAGACGACCTTCACACCGGGGGTAGCCTTCCAGATGACGGGGGTCGCCTTCCAGATGACGATAATCTCTTCGAGTTCGACGGTGACAATCTACCTCCCTGTCGGAAGACGGGGGTCTTTTCAACTCAGAGACAGACATTATCAGCACTAGTTGTACTGTCTCCTCATTCATCCTTGCATGTTATCTGCGTACATGGCGGATGGAGAGAGACCTGAAGAAGCCAGTGATCAGACCAACAAGCGGCTAGAGAGTCTTGAAACGATATTTGCCAAGATCAATGATATACTTACCAGTATCATGGCAGTCCAAACTGCCGGGGCAGTTCCTCCACCTCAACCGAACGTCTCAGCACACGCTAGTCCGGCTCATAGCAACAACCCTCCTTCACTATAAAAGGAGTATAATTCCGTTGTGCCTCCTCCAAATCCCATAAATGCTGGAGGGGGGTCCTTTGCCAACGACACTTGACAACCGTATAACAGCCTTTTCTCAACATCTGCTCAATCAGCAGGATACAATTGATTCTCTTGTTGCCTGTCTCGATACCCTCTCACACAAAGGTGAGCTTCAGAAGATGGAGATATCTTAACCTCATCCTTCTGAATGGAAGAATGCTACTTGTCCTCCTAACTACAAGCTATTGACGCTAAATTTATTTGACAAGATGACTTCTCCTCGCCAACACATAACATACTTTAACACGTAGACTCTGCACTTACCAAGGGACGATCCGTTCTTATCAAAGCTATTTGTCAGCACCTTGCAGGGGGTATCTTTTGAATGGTTCTGCAGTCTGCCTGACGGTTGCATTAATTCCTTTAAAGACTTGGAGAGGTTATTCCTCAACAGGTTTTATGAGAGTGGCATGCATGATATGTCCACCCTCATCGAGACCAAGTGAAGGAGGAGTGAGTCTATTATTGCTTTCATCGAACGCTTCAGGCGACTAGCATTGAAGATGCCCTTCGGTATACCAGACTCAAAGCTTATGGATACTTGTCGACATAACTTCCTTCCTACAGTAAAGTTCTATCTGGGTATACATAAGTATGATACATGGCCCGCTTTCATCGGGGCTGCTGATGCTATTGAAAATGATGTCCCTAATCTGGAATTACTGGGGTTGAAGACACCCAAACCTGAAGACAAAAGCGAGCACCCCTAAACTGTCCCTGTCCGTGGAGGTAAAGGGAAAGAAGTCTTGAAGGTCGACACTTCCAAGGTAGCTTCCAATTCTCAGGGTGCTCCTGACAAACCCAAGGAGACTTTCTCCTTTGACGAAGATGATGTTATTACCATTTTTCACACATTGATGAAGGGTAATAAACTGACATTGCCTCCACCACGACGTCCTGCGAAGGCGAACCAACTCAACGATCCCAAGTACCATCTTTATCATCAGTACGTGCACCACTCTACCAAGGATTGCATCGTCCTGAAGAAGAAGATACAACAACATATCGATAGCCAAGTTATCAACCTCTAAGCTGAAGACAATGTCGTATCTTCTAACATGATCACTCTTCAATTTGGTGACTTTCCTCCCCCAGAAGTCCCAAACGGCGTAGTCCCAATCCCTAAGGCAGTAATAAAAGTCGTCAACCTGCCGCCAGGTCGCAACTAAACATCAACGTTGGTGCCACTCACGACAGAACGTGGTGAGATCATATGGGTCCATCCAGACCTTGTGCAAGAAATGACGTAGGGGGTGGTGTCTTCCAAAGCAAAGAGGGGCAAGAAATACAAATCATGCCATATGGTGTCTTATTCTATTTATAAAGTTCTATCTGGCGAGACTCGATCCGGGAAGACTTACCTACGGACTTATGACTCCGTACAAGAAGATGCAGTGCCTTCTCAAGCTCCTGCTGCCCCCAACTACCGACAAAGCTAAGAAGAAGGAGACGCAATTCTACAAGTCTCTGAAGGCACCAACTCCCGAAGGCATGGATCGGCCTTACAACTTTGACATACTGGCACAGCTGGCCAGTACACCTGCTAGGTTGTCTTTGTTCGATCTACTGCAACTCTCCAAAGGGACGCTGTAACTCCTCTTCCCAAATTTTTTGAAATAATTTTATTATTATTTATTTGATTTAAATGGTAATTTTTAGATTTTTATAAATAACTATTTAGTTAATTATTACGGTGGATGACTTTAGCCACGGTTGGGTTTTGAAGTACCAGACGACTAGAAATCGTGGCACGGATAGTGCAGTGGTGTGCCTTGACTAGTGTTTCAGCCATGGCAGAGAAGGTCGAGCCATAAATATTTCCTAACTTGGAAAACCAGACCAAGTTGTGACATGACCCCTACAAATGAGTTTATTATTTACTATTAAGTTTATTGAAGACCCGGTTGTACCAAACTGGCTCGGACTTGACCTGAGTGCAACCCAAAGCCCAGGTAGTCATGTAGTGCATCCCAAGACGTCCTTATAGACATGCATTGGATAGTAGTATTTTAATTTAGTAACCTAGTAGGCGATTTTCACAAAATGTGGTTATATATATTATGAGTTCTTGATATTAGATAATGTTTTATTGATAATTTAGTAAATAATTTCGTTAACAAATATGTTAGATTTTGGGATTTATCTAGATTATATATACATGTGTATATATATATAAGTATATTTATAGTATATGAATATTAGGCTTATATTATAACGCCCCAGTCCCAAAATACGTAGGACTAGGAACGTAGACATGTCAGCTGTATTCATACGAAGTATACTCCAATATATGGAAGCCTCGTATAAATACATAAGCTGTAAAATGCAGTAAAACCACAACTAAACTCATCCACACAAAATAAACGAATAGAAGATGTCATATAATGAGAATAAATTATCATGATACAATATGCTGGGCGGAGACAAATCCACTACCACAAGATAAGGAAAAATACATAAGAAAGAATAACTTTGGCGAGCGAAGCGAAGACGATCCAAGTGCAATCATCCTCGAAGAAATAGCGAAGATCACGGCTAGAGCTAGAACACCTGTGAAAGACAATAGCATACACCTGGCAAGACAACCAGGTCCTCAGAGGGACGTAACAAGATACATCATAGCATGCCATATAAACTGAATAAATATTGCTCAAATAAATAAGTCAATCGAATTTATAACATAGTCCAATACGCACCTACTGAACGAGCGTACCATCCCCCCAACCAAACAAGGACAGGAGATGGTAAACTAATTGACGGCGACGTACCTTTCCATGCTAATAATCCAATATGGTATCCGGACCCCAACAAGGTTCAATACCTTCTCATCCAAGTAGTAAGTCACACCTACAACCAAACAAGGACAAGATGTGACGAACTAATCCGCAACAAGTTATTGTTCCAAGCCACGGTCAGATACAAGTACCCAAACCAAAAGTACTCGTACCTAACGGATAAAGGTAGCCTACCGTTCTAGGTGATATGTAGTTAAGAACAATCCTTCCTACGCATGGGCCTTGGCTGAATAGGATCGGCGTAGTCCCCCTTTGGGCACCAGAGGCCCCATCAGGAAGAGCATGAGGAAGAGCATGACGTTCCGCAGAATCGTCAGTGGCCGTCAGTAATCTCGGGTCATCAATCCCGTATCTCCAACGGAGAGTCCGGGTCACAAGGGAAGTGCATCGAAGCCCATACGCTAAGGAATTGTCCCCCCCGCCCAATGCCTGCTGTGTTGTATCCACAACACAAAACCACTATAACCGCTAAGTCAAACTAGCTTGCAACATCTATTAGCGGTTATTCCTATCGTACGGCTTGTACGTACTGGTGGCCAGCCAATCACGTACTTCCGTATTCTACATGCGACACACAACTTCGTGGTACAACGTGTCAAGGCCATGAATGCAACACACAAGCTGGTCTCTTAAATCTAGGTTTAATGTAAGAAAAATAATACATAGCAGGAAAATAATGAACAGTAAGTTCTAACAGTTATGCAATGTATCACAGTTTATTTTGCATAAAGAAAATAAATAATGCATGAAATATGAGCTAGAATAATTAAACAGCAAATGGCAAGGTGTCTTGCCTGGTATTACGCCTGGTGTGCTGCGAAGATTAATGTGGCATGAACTGCGACTTCGGTGCAACAACTACACAAGGGGACCTCTGATGGTGGCACGGATCATGTCATTTAGTCCAGAAGGGTCAATTTAGTTAGGGACGATATAAGAAAGTTCGAATTCGATCACTAGGAATTATGGAATAATTGGATAGTCATGATCAAGAATTAATTTTTAAGGAAATCGTAAAAAAAGTAAAAATAAAAAATATATATATAACTATTTGTAGAAAATATTATATTTAAAAAACTATCTCAAAAATAATTATAGGTAGATGCTTGAGAATCATGTTTTAGGTCAAACTATAATTTAGAAAATACGACAATAACATTTGTAAGTCAAAAATCATATATAAAATACCATAAAATAATATATTTTAGGTTTCGAAATTCAATTTTGAAAAGGATAGATATACGGCCAAAGCCCATATAACATATATTTTATTACAAATAAGTTTTTCAGGAAATTATTATATACTTATTTATTAATAACAAACTTATAACAGTACATATCTATTTATATATATACAGATTAATATCAGATACTATTATGAATAATAATTTTATTAGTAGTATTAAAAGTGTGGTATGTATATACATGTATATATACCAAAATATACATATACATACTTTACCACATACTGATATCTAGAAAGTAATAAATAAAATAATAATAATAAAAAAAAATCTAAAAGAATACTGGACAGACAGCTGAAGTGCTGCTCTAATGAAACACAAAGTAACAAATAATACAAAAAATATAATAAAAAAACAACAACTAAAGTTTCTCCCAGCAACTAAAACAACAACAACAACAACAAAAAAGTAGCTGGATTCTCCTCTTTCGAGGAGAACACTAAAACCAAAAAAAGAAAGCAAGGATCAAAAGGGAGAGAGAGATAGAGCAAGGGAAGAGGAGGGAGAGAGAGAGACAAGAGCGAGAGAAAGCGGAGAGAGGATGGAGCTCGAGAGCTAGAGAGAGATGGTGAGGAGCGGGAGGGGGTGAGCAAGAGCAAGGAGAGGGCCGCGGTGGCAGAGCTAACGGTCGGCGGAGGAAACAGAGATGAACGGAGGAAGAAGACGGCGGAGGTAGTTCTGACGGGGACAGAGGGAGAGACGACCGGCGGGAGTGAGGGGTTTGGTGATCGGGTTCGCCGGCGGTAGATCTATCGGGCGGAGGAGGGAAGAAAGTCGGCGGAGCTAGGGCACTCGGCGGCTCTGGTGAGGAGCGGAGGGTGCGGCACCGCGAGTGGGATCGGGGTCCGACGTGAGGCAGTGACGGGTGAGCTCGTCGAGCGGAGGAGGGAGATGGGGAAAGGCGGAGATCTCGTCGAAGCTCGGTGGTCGGAGGCGCGCGGCCAGAGCGGCGCACGCGCAGCTCAGAGAGGGGTCTCGGCGGAGCGATCGACGGGAGCGGCGGAGTTGCCGGCGGTTCATGCGGGGTTTGGGGTTGCGGGTCAGGTTGGCGCGCGATGGAGAGGAGGTTCTCGCGTGCGGAAGTCGGTCAGATCTAGGCGAAAGGAGAAGAAGGACTACGGACAGCGGCCGGGCGCGACTCCGGCGAAGGTAAGGCGGTGGTGGCAGGGGTGTTTGTTTATTTTGGTTTTATTTCTGTTTGGTAGGGTTTTGGGACCGCGGTGGCGGTCACCGTGGCGGAGGCTGGGTTGGGTCGTTACAGATGTTGTGGTGATGGTGGTGGTGTCTGTAGGTGGTTGGAATGGTGTAGGCTATTGGGTTTTTCGGTGGTGGAGGGTGCGTGGGTCGGATTTGGTGGCCGGGGGTGCCTTGGTGGTGGTGGTGGTAGTTTGTTGTGCAGGCTATGGCGGGTGATGGTGGTGGTCGTGGGGAACGGAGTCGAGCGTTGGAAACTATGGGTTTGGTCGGGGCAGCAGGTGTCGAGGTAGAGACGAGGAGATGACGGGGGTGACGGTGGGGGCTGTGGTTGGTGTTGACGGGAGTTTGGAGAAGGCAGTGGTCAGCGTTGGTGGACCATGGAGGAGATGGTCGGAGAAGTTAGGATTAGGGTTAGGGTTTAGGGTTGGAAATTTGATGGTGTCGTGGATGTCGACACGAAATGATAATTGTATTTGTAAAAAGAATTGGAATAAGAATTGGATGGAGGAGGACACGGACACGAGCACGCACCATTGGTTTGTGGAAAATTTGTGGATGTGTGGAATTTGGAGGAGTACCTGCCTATTTATAGGATGTGGGAATTCCCAATTAGATATGGACTAGGATATTTAAAACCCAATGTAGATAATTCATATATTAATTTAAATCAATTAAATCCAAATCCAAACCAAATCCAAATTTAGATCTAATTAAATCCTATCCTTTATTTTAAAAACAATTTAAGATAAATCAATTTAAATATAGATACTTATTTAAATAATTCCAAAAATTAAATCAACATTTAAATCTTCACAAAAAGTTTGAATATATTTTCCAATAATTTTAATAATAATAATTTCAAAAATTACATTAATATTTTAAATATCTTTTTGAATAATAAATTATTAATATTAATGAATCTCGAAAATTATATTTTTACTAGCAAAATATTTAGGAATTATATGCATGCATAAGAATATTTTATTATTAATAACTGCTATAAACGAAAAGGCTTTCATAATTAAAATCGTAAACTTGAAAATAATAGCTAGAAATAATTATTGTCTATATTTCTTTGAAACTATAAGAATAAATAAAATATTTTTCTAAAGTATGTACGCTCGCACATATTCGCACTCGTCGAGCAAAAATAAAAGTTCGTGCACGACGTAAAATACGGCTACGCGACGTACAATACAAATTTTTAAATCCGTATAAATATTAATAAAATAAAAATATTAGTAGAAATTTAGGGGTTTTATATATATATAACAATATAATTATATTTCATTTGTATAAATTTTAGTATATAAAGGTAAGAATTCTTTATTGTAAATATTGATTTTACTTAGCATATTTCATTGCTGGTATTTGTATTTATGGCATGAGTGTATATATCTACTTAAAATTGCATTGATAGCCCATTTCTCTTCAGCCCGATCTCCTCTGTGATTATTCACAGCCGAGCCTGCATACGCTCGGATGTCATACATACATAAGTATCGAGAGGGGGAGGGGGAGGTTTCTCATAAAAAAACCTAAAACCCTAGGGCCGCCAACCTCCCAGCGACCCCCTGGTCTGTGCACGCCACCCCTACGCAGCCAGATCACCGAACAATAGCCACAGCAGGGCTGCGCGTGCACACAGGTGCGGGCTAGAACAACAGCAGCGTCAGTACAAGCCCCTATCTTCGCGGTATGCGTTCTTCCTGATCCTTCAATGAAATTTATTTCCGTAAATTGTGCATGTAGCCTAGTTGTTCCTCTTCGACCCCCTTCAAAGGTAATTGGATCTAACCCAGTAGATCAATTAGAAATTCGAATCAAAGATTGACAAAACCTGTTAAAAATAGGACATGTATCAGTCCAAACACCCAAGCCGGAAGGCAAATTCCTGCCAATCCATTGACCTATTCAGAAATTTAGTTGAACAACTTTTTAGACAACATATACATGATTATAACACCTTTTATAGACTCTGATTTCGTAAAGTATGTAGAAAGTTATTCGTTTCCCAAAATCAGGAAATATTTACGAAAACGGTCTTCGAAAAATAGAAAAAATCATTGATACGACGTGCGTCCCGCCAATCCGGACAACGTGGTCGCAAATCGAAAGCATCAAAAGGTGCATCAGCTTCATGGATGTGTGGGCTTTGACGGAATTCTAATTGGTTGCGTGTGCGTGACGAATTTGATGCGTATCCGCCAAAATTTACCGTATCAGCCCCTTTACAAATTTCCTAATTACTTTGTGCACATTTGCCAGATAGAGACGAAACTTGTGCTAATAGAACCGTATCATTTTACTGGTCCTATATGCCAAGTTTGGTCCGATTATGAGACAGTTGATTGGATCACCGTTTTACGGGCCCCACAATCTGATTCGACGGGCGATTTTGTGCACGGCCTGCCAGAATCCAACTTTGAACATACGGTTGGGTTCGTATCATCAAAACAAATTCGTAGATATATAGTTTGACGACTTTAGAGAATATTGACTCTGGCACTTTTTGGTACAAAGGGTCCAATGGCGGATACGTTTTGGCCCAAAATTATTATTTTGCTCCTGTATCTAGAATTGGACTTAAGAAAGACAATTCTAGCTAATTTGACTATTCTAAGAATGTTGGCAATGTCTGTTTTAGCTTTCTGAGACAGTTGTGAGATTTAGACTTTATGGCTTACCAGTTGATGGTATATTGTTGGTTCTTTGTGCTACCACAAGGCAAGATACCTGCATCCCTCTACAGTTTATTTTCATGCTTATAGTTTTTCCTATTTTTATATATGTTATTATCTTATTCTCTAGTTGATGTGAGTTTATCTATATGTTTTCTGCGTTCCATGTTTTACTAGATTATCGTCTTGCTTGTATATCAGTTTCATGATTAGATAGTGTCGTTACACCAGATTTGTTCACTTTATAGTTCGTGCTAGAGTTGTCTTTACCCGTGTCTTGACATGAGTTGTACCTTGTCTCACCTGTGCCTCGATTGAGTCATGTCTTGGAACAAGTACGTGTAGTTGAACTGCTAGATCCTTGTTATCGTTTCCTCAACCAGAGAGTCCACACTCGGGACGAGGGTTGACTATTTGCACCAGAGAGTCCACACTCGGGACGAGGGTGTTTGTCTTGATCTCTTTACATCCGTGAGTCCACACTCGGGATAAGGATGTTGCCTTGTTTTCTTGCACCAGAGAGTCTACACTCGGGACGAGGGTGCCTTGCCTTGAACTAACCAGAGAGTCTACACTCGGGACGAGGGTTAGTGATTAGTTCAAACCTGCGAGTCCACTCGGGGCAAGGGTTTGGTATTCCACTGATCTCATGTTCACTTGTTCATCCAGTAGTTAGTTACGTGTAGTTGTTCTTGTATTCCAGTTCATAGTTGCCTGTCAGTAGCCACTTGTCGATAGTCACTTGTTAGCAGTCTTGGTCGTAGTCTCTTACCATGTGTATGTCTCGTTCCTTGCTTATATCCTGTTTATAGTTTAGGCATGATTAAACTGCTAGATAGGTATGTTTTTATGTATCTTGCTATGTCCCCTGAGGACCTGATGATCTCTTCAGGTTAGTTATTGCGTGGAGTTAGTTAGCAGTTCTGGATGACGAATGATTATGACACTTGTGGATTTCAGATGATTACAATATTGCTTGCGAGATTCAGGTATTGATACCATGTTTATTATCCAGCTCATCCAGCTCGTGCTTTCCTTTCATTATCATGAGATATCTTATTTATTGATTTAGTTTGTGTACTCTTGTATATCTTTGGAGTCTTATCAGACATTATGGTAGTGGGCTGCAGACCACGACCCATAGTTGTTCATTCATACTTATTTACTCTTGTGGAATTGAGATATAGATTGCATTGCCATGATTTGGCAGTATACCATAGCCGTGACAGTGTTTACGTATTCGAGTCGGGCTCGAGTCCGCTTGATGCATAGCTAGCTTGCTCATGTGCTTGCATCCGTAAAGCGGGTGCGGGTCATGATAGACGCAAAAAGCTTTAAGTGAGGCATTACTACATGCCGACTCTTATCTCGCTGAAGTAAAGCCTCCGCTGAAGATCCCGTCTTCTGTCCTCACTGTCATAGCATTATGGAACTAATGCCCAACATCACCTTTTCACAAGTGGACTGCTACTAAAAAACAATCGTCATGATAGACCTATGTACTATACAAGATATATCAGGGCAATTAAGGTGGATCGGATGCATATCGATCCAGACTCCTCCCTCAGTATCATCCCTAGAAATTTACTCCAAATTCTAGGGCACAAGTTGTCTGCAACCAATACAACTATCATGGCTTTCAATGCTGGAAGAAGCCACTTGCTGGGCAAGATCCGTCTCAAGTGCCAAAATGGTGATCTCCGAATAGAGGTTTCTTGCTATGTAATCGACGCCAATGTGTCCTACAACGTCTTATTGGGACGTCCGTGGATACACGAGAACATGATCGTTCCTTCTACCCTTCACCAGTACTTCAAGTACGTCAACGGTAATGGCATCGTGAAGATAGAGTTTGCCGATGTCGATCCTTTTAAGGGTATTGAAGCCCACTATGGAGATTCGGTACTTTATCAATCTCAGCCTCCCATGGATGACGATAATGAAGTTGACGATGAAGCTGAAGTTAATTTATCCGCCAGTGACGGTCCCCTGGTTATCTGAGTCAAAGGACGTACTACTCCAAAAAGTACTCCAAAGCCTCTCACAATCTGGGTCAAAAGAAGAATCCTAATATTGTTAAACCATTGACTATCACTCTCCATAAAAAACTCAGGTGGTACCTGCTGAAGTCCGTCCTCCCAATCCTGACGAGTTACCCTATGTGGTAAACTTAATCAAGTCTGTGACTCCTGTTCGGACAATGATCCTCTTAATGAGTATATCAATACTCAAAATAATGTACCTTTAGTGGATAATTATCCCTGAAGAAGAAATTGCATATTTCTAAGTAAAGGTTTATCTTTGAATTACTCTGATGTCTACCAATCTGTAAACCAGTACATAGATATATTGTACGCCCTAGAGCATGGCATAGGACCACATCTCTGCATGCCGGTCACGACGCCTCGTCTAAAGGAAAAAGTTTGGCCAGAAGATATCCACTACTTCATCGTTCCAGCTAGAAAGAAAGGTGAAGATTGATCATCTTCGGTCGAATAATTAGCGAAAGAAAGTTTGTTCTGGACTTTACTACTCCCAATCACAACACTGAAGCTGACTATGATTCTGAAAAATGCAACTTTACCGATATAGTGGGCAGGCCAAGAATATCATCCAGAACATGGGATATGATATAAAAAGCGACCAGGGACTAAACTATGGTCAAGGGCGACGATTTCTAATACGTCACTTTGCTCCTCTCGGCAAACCCGAGAACTATTATCAACAAAACGGTGTTGGTTTGGGTTACGTTACTCCTCCAACAACTCCTGAAGGATTAGATGTCGAAGTGGATTGTTGTTCACATTCTTCTGATTCCTGCCTCTGGGATTCAGACTCCAGTATTGAGACATGTTCAATGCAACTTTGTCCATCAACATGGTGTCAGTTGACCAAATTGCAGAAGATGTCCAATCAATCGAGCTCGAACAATGGGCTCAAAAGATGGATACCAGGTGGGGGTTATGTTACGAACAACGTGAACCACCTACTGAAGACGAAGTCATCCAAGTTAACTTGGGATGAATCATCTCTTAAACCAATCTTTATCAGCAAAAGTCTGTCTGGTGAAGAACGACAATCTCTTATACAGCTTATAAGAGAATATATTGACGTCTTTGCATGGAGCTATGAAGACATGCCAGGCTTGGACCCTAAAGTTGCTATGCACGACCTAAATCTCGTCTAAAGCTAAGCCAGTGAAGCAGCAGCAACGACGGTTCCGACCGGATATCATGGAGGTCGTCGAGAGTGAAGTCATGAAGCTTATTTCAAGTAGGCACATTCACGAAGAACAATACCCTGACTGGGTCGCTAACATTGTTCCAGTCATGAAAAACGATAAAGTTCGAGTCTGTATCGATTACCGTGATTTGAACTCTGTATGCCGAAAGATGAGTTCCCTCTACCGATCACCGACGTAATGATCGACAATACTTGCGGCTTCGAGTGGATATCCTTCATGGATGGGTTATCAGGCTACAACCAGATCAAGATGTTCCCCGATGATGAGAAATGCACATCTTTTCGAACACCGTTGGGGTATACTGCTATACGGTGATGCCCTTCGGATTGAAAAAACAGGGGCGACATACCAGCGAGCTATGAACACAATTTTTGTGATCATTTTCGCAAAACAATGGAATGCTACGTGTAATGCCCCAGTCCCAAAATACGTAGGACCAAGTACGTAGATATGCCAGCTGTATACACGAAGCATACTCCAATATATGGAACCTCGTATGTATACATAAGCTATGAAATAGAAAGCCATGAAACTAATCTCATCCACAAATAAATATATCATAGAATCAACTTATAAATGCCATTTGTAAAAAACGTTGGGCGGGGGCAAATCTACTACCAACAAAAAGAGAGAATACTAGCAACGATGGAAGAGTCGAGCGAAGCAAAAGACGATCCAAAAGCTAGCATCACCAAGGTAGATCGTAAACTGTGTTCTTCGCTAGAGCACCTGCAAAAATCATAAACACACCTGGAGAAATCACCAGGTCCTCAGAGGGACGTAACAAGATACAGGAAGAACATGCTAATATGAACTGTCAAAATAATAAAATAATATACAAAAGACTATCCTAGACATAAATATGCAAAAGGAATTCTAACAGTCTAATGTGTAATTTAGACAACTTTCATGCGCATGGGTGGGATTTAGGCTATAAGTACGTAACTGGCATCCAGTCATACGTATCCGACCGTAACGTCCAAATCGTCAGAGGGTATCTGCAATATATCACGCCATAGTTCCTTTCAAAAACTATGATTTACCTGTTTGGCTTCCCATACGCACTAGCGACTATCCTCCCTCAATATTTCCTACACTGACTAAGTCATGTCCATGACCCCCCAGTTTTATAACTGTCGAGTCTCTATACCTTAATCATAGCAGTTACGATCTATCCGTCCCACGATAATAGAGATGGCCAGTCAATAAGTCGTGCCCCTAACAAAATATCTCAAATTATGTAGTGTGAGTGTCATGGCCAAAGGAGATATAAGGATATCCCCCAACAAGAAGGTAGTCCGCTAAAACTAAGTCAACATGCATAAAATAAAGTAACTACTAATAGAGTCGCTTGTACCCAAGTATGGCTTGGACGCGCAGTTTATATAAAAAAACAACAAATATGAAACAAAGTAAATAATGCAGAAAATAAATAATATGACAGTTAATTAGCAAGGTATACTTGTCTGGTGTGGTGTAATAATCATGTGGTACGAAATCTGACTTCAATATTATAACTACGCAAGCGGCCTCTGATGATGGCACAGACAGTTTCATCGGGTCTAGGACGGTCGAATTTGTTAGTATAGGCAAATGGAAGTACAGAATTGGTGAGGGAATATGAAAAATGTGATTAGCCACGGACAGGAGAATAATAGAAAAATTTGATAAATAAATAATATATATGATTTTTTAGAAAACTATTTATAATAATCCAATCTGGTTTTTATAGGTCAAATAATTATAGAAAATACTTAAAAGTCAAGAAAATCATTTTTGGCTAAAAACTCTTAAGTTTATAAAAATATGAATTTAGATAGAGAAACTATATTTTATTAGTTAAAAAAATAATTCTCGTTTTAGTTCTTGAAAAATATAAAATTTATTTTTGGCCACAAATACCTTAAATTTGTAAGAATGGATTTGATAGAAAACTAGAAATTTATTTAGGACTTAAAACTCCTACTTTTGTCAAATCAAATTTTGATAAACTATTAATTATTTATTTAATTAATAAAATAGAATATTAATAATAACAATGTATATACTATGATTAAAGTAACCAAAAGTAATACTACTAGAAATAAATTTATATACAATTGGAGGGACTGTACTGCTGGTAGCAGCAAATTTATAATAATAATATAAAATAATAATAATAATAATAATAATAATAATAACCATAGGGTTTGTAAAGGAAACATCAGAACAAAATAAATTAAAATAAATATTATAAAACATTAATCCAACCTGTTGTCTTCTCCTTGAGAAGCACAGAAGAAGAGGAAAATAACAAAAAACTAACATAAAAGCAAAGAGGAGCTATAGTAAAGAAAGAGCGAGAGGTGATAGAAGAAGAGCAAAATAAAATAAAAGAAGAGCGAGGAGGATGGAAGGAATGGAAGGGGAAGAAGAGGAGCGGGAGTGAGAGACGACCGTGAGAGAGAGAGAGAAGAGAAAGTCAGAGGGGAAAACTCGTAGAGGCTCCATGGGCTGCTCGGCACGGAGGGAGGCCGTGCGAGGACAGGACGCGGTGAACGGCTGGAGGCATTGGCGGAGTCTCGGGGCAGGTGCTAGACAACTCCGGAACAGTACACGTCTTGCGGGTGCATCGACCGGAGGGACGCGCAGCTCGAGTTTGGCGGAGGGTGCGGTGGAGGTGGTCAGCATCCAGCTACGTGTTAGGTGGGCGGAGGAGATCGAAGGCGGTGACGGGAGTTGCTGGAGATGTTGGCACCGACGCGGAAGGTGGGTCCGTCCGATTGACCAGGTTAGATTTCCCCATTTTTTCTCCTTTGACAGTTGTGGTGGTATGGGACGGCGACATGGAGACTAGGGGTCTAGCAGTGGAGTGGGTGGTGGATCTGATTTGGATCTGGGCTGCGCTCGGGTTTGGGGAAGTCGGGGAAGGTGGTGGTGTGATGATGTGTCGGTGATGGTGGTTACGTCGGTGGTGGCGTGTTTGGAGTTGTAGGTGGGGTGTTGCTGGTGGCGCTGGTCGTAAGCGAGATTTAGGGTTTTGGCCGGGCGCTAGTGACGACGGCTGTGGCTGGATGACGAGGGTGATGGTGGAGATTCGTGGTGGCAGTGGCGGTGGTTACCAATTCTGGGGTTCGGGTCTAGCGGTGATGATGGCGTGGTTGTGATGGTTGTAGGGAGATAGCCGGATGGCGATGTCGGTGAGGGGGTGAGGGGACTGTGGCGACTAGGCTAGGCTAGGCTTGGATGTTTGTCGTGTCGGGGTTTTCGACACGGAGGAGAACACAATGTATATGTAAATGTGGAATAAGAATTGGACGGGAAGGGAAAATGTACACGGACATGATGCACGGTTCTTGTGGAGGAATATTTGTGGAGTAATTTGTGAAGATGAAACACATATGGAGGCTCTCCTTATATAGGAGGTGGACTCCTAGATTGATATGGACTAAGAATTTCAAACACCACTTTGGATAATTCGTCGTTTTAATTTAAAACAAAACAAACGATTCGATAATTCAAAATCAAATCCGTATCTAGATAAATATCCATAAGTTTAAACTAAAATAAAATCATATCAAATTAAATTTACTATAAATGATTAAACATTAACTCCATGAATTTCGAAATATCTTTATAATAAATAACAATAATAAATTTTGAAAATTACTATAATTATTAAATATTAACAGGAAATAATTTCAAAATAGCTTTTTATTTAAATTAAGATAAAATAATTTGAAAAATTTACTATATATAAATGAACAAAATTTCATTTAATGACATATAAATAGAATTTTACATAAAACAAAATTTTCTGAATTATTACTTATAAATAAAAATAATCTTTTTAAAATAACTACGGTATGATATTTTCGTGCTCAAACACGATAAATATTTACCCTATATAAAATAAAAATACTTTTTCAATAAATTTTAGATAAAAATAATTTCAAAAATCGTAATAGGTATTCAAATTTGGAAATAGCTTTTTGATAATTGGATAATACTTCAAAAACCAAAGTGGGCATAAAATAAATTCCTGCCTCTCGCACACAAATAGTATACATAAAATAATAGTCTTCTAAACTACTACTTATATTTCTATAATAATAATAAAAATAAAAATAAAAATAAAATAAACAGTATTTTGGAAATCTTGACGCGCTTTCACAACTTTTTAAGTAATTAAAAATAATTATCACATATTATTTTGAGAACTATCCTTCATAAATAAAATCTTTAATCAAAAACCATTTTCTAAAAATATATACCACGCACATATTCACACTCGACGAACAAATACGAAAGATACAATTTAATAAAAAAAATCATAGGGAAATTTAGGGGTTTTACATCCTACCCAACTTACAAGAATTTCGTCCTCGAAATTAAGAATAATTGGGGGAGGGGGGTTGAGAAGGTACAAGGGTATATCGATAAGGCAACACAATCGAATCATTGAGCGAGGCAAGGAAACACGTTTAATATAAATATGCATTAGAAAATTATGATTTCGATAACTACGAAAATAAATCATGGATTTGGTATAGATGAGGGTTGCTAGTCAAGGCAATAAAATCATGATAATACGAAGAGTAGATCAAGAGAATAACTTAGGGACTTGGGAGAGATGGTTCTTCGGAGAAGGTTGCATGGTAAATATCTAGGTTGAGGGCACGAATAGAAGGATGATTGGAATCATTTTCAAGTTTCATAGAAGGTTGCGATAATAGATTTAGAATCGACGAGTAGTTCAAAGCGAGGATATAGTCACCTTGGTTGGTCTATGGCTAACTATCTTGGCAATAGATGGTGGGACAACTAAATGTGATACTTTGGGTCTATCTATCAAGTACGAGTCTTCGTTTAAATAGGTGAAAGACGAAAACCAATATGAGTCCAAAGAAGTTGTTTTCGAATACTAATATGTGGTTCAAAGGCGGGTGAGTAATTCAAAATGAATTGCCAAGGCTGTCGCGGATGGGACTCTAGAGGGCAAGTTTAGCTATGTCCCCATCCACGTAGAACGATAGATAAAAGCGAACCAAAGTGCACTCGGTTGATCAGACCATCATGCACCGGTTCTGACTAGACAATATGTTAGTGAGCACGCTCAATAGCATAAGTCATGAACAAGCTCGATAGATGGATAAGCTTGCAAAACTAGATTATAGTAGCAACATTAGTCAAAATGGTAAAAACATAGGCACGTGAGATTTAGATTGAAAGGAAGTAGAGTTTGGTCAAAGTCCTTAAAAATCTAGGTCATGTCCTATGTTGATCCCTATACAGTCGTCTTACCGTCTACTTGTCTAAGACTTGGTCAAGGTCATAAGGAAGGTTAGGTCGTAAGGCATTCTACACAACTTACAAGAGTTAAACTAGTAGGGTGATGAGACAATGGTCATGTCCACCTATTATGGGTTACCTTATTACTCTCTATCAAGCACGAAAGAAGGCACAATCACGATAGAGGGGATCAGGCAAGGTGCAAATCGAGGAATTAAGCGAGAGTTCGAAAATGGAATCGAGGAAAGATCAAGTATGTAGATGAGATCCTAGACTCTAATCCTATACGTAGGCGTTTGGTACAGTAAAGTAACCAAACAATTTATCTTGACCTGCATGGGCTACCACACAAAAATATGTAACGCCCCAGTCCCAAAATACGTAGGACCAAGTATGTAGACTTGCCAGCTGTATACATACGAAGCATACTCCAATATATAGAACCTCGTATGTATACATAAGCTGTGAAATATAGAAGCCATAAAACTAATCTCATTCACAAATAAATATATCAAAAAATCAACTTATAAATATCATTTGTACAAAACGTTGGGCAAAGACAAATCCACTACCAACAAAAAGAGAGAATACATAGCAACGATGGAAGAGTCGAGCGAAGTGACAGACGATCCAAAAGCTAGCATCACGAAGGTAGATAGTAAACTATGTTCTTGGCTAGAGCACCTGCGAAAATTATAAACACACCTGGAGAAATCACCAGGTTCTCAGAGGGACGTAACAAGATTGGCATCTCGTGGTGACACGAGTGTGTAGCCCTATATGTGGGCTACACGTGTGCATGACCACGAGACGTGTCGTGTCTCGTTGTGTGTCCACGAGCGTGTGGAACGCGTGCACGACGCTGTGCACGCGTGTGTGTATCAGTTTACCCGAGTGGGCTTTTTGTGGTTTGGACATGTCAAACTGTGTCGTGGTGTCGTGTCAGGCCCCCTAGACACTAGAGGACACTTGGGGCATCAGTTACCAACCTTGGGATTTGAGCCTTAGCTCGGTTTAGTATGTGTAATTGGGATTACCTACTAGTCGAGTCTACAGTGCTATGTTCCAGAATTTGGGATTTATTTCCAGTTTTCAAAAGTGAATTTCAAACCTAATTTAATATGATTTATACATGTATTAGTGTGTTTTTAGTATATATATACGTAGTATATGTATGTGTGAGTGTAGGTGAGATTTGAGGATTTGTAGTTGTGTATGTATATACATATGTATGTATATATGTGTAACTGTGTGGTGTTAGGGGCAATTCCTGGTTCCAGGAATTTTGGGACTTCCCCCCCTCCAGTTCAGTTTCTCTCTCTCTCTTTCACTCTTCTCTCATTCACTCTCTCTCTCACTCTATGTCCCTCTCTCACTTCCCCCTCTATATATATATATATATAAGTTATATATATATATATATATATATTATATAATATATATATATTATAATATATAGATTATATATGTATATATATATATGATTATAATTGTATTTATACATAGTGTTATTATATATATATAATATATATTATATATATATATAATATATATATATATATATATATATATATATATATGTGGGTGATTTGTATTATATATATATATTCATATTGATATATATATAGATATATGTATATATTGACTTACTAAGTATAGGTTATATGGAAATATAGATATATGTATATTGTGACTTACTAAGTATAGGTTATATGGAAACCTATGATAATAGCCTATGGCCAAGATACTAGCCTATGGCTTTGGGGCTAACCCTAATTGACCTAATGACCTAAACACCTACAATTGACCCTTGTTGACTAAGGGTTGACCAAAGTCAACCTTAGGTCAAATTTGACCTAGTTAACCTAGAATTGACTAGGGTTAACCTAAAAATGACTAGTTTAACTAGTCTGACCATGTTTGACCCAATTACCTTATTGACTAGTCTTTGTTTGACCTAATTACCTTGCTGACTAGTCTTTGTTTGACCAATACCTTAGTTGGTTTGACCTAGACTTGACCCAGATTGATCATGTTGACTAGTATTTAACTAGTTTGATTTGAATGTTGACCAAGAGTTGACTTTAACCTCGATTTGACTAACCTTGACTTGTTTGACCTTGTTTGACTTTATTTGACTTAGTTTGACTTCCGTGACCTAGTTTGACTATTAGAGTTGACCAAGAGTTGACTTTTGACCAGATTGACCTAGAATCATGTAGTATGCATTGTATATTTTATTTTTACCATTGTGGATACATTGTGACTTGTAGTGCTCTGATTAGGAGCCATACACCTCTCCTCAGACAGTATTTCTCTTCAGACATTCAATTATCAGGCGAGTATATTCTCTGACCGTTTCATATTTGCCAGGATTTATATTCTTGCTCTAGATTACTTTACTTGATGCTGATACGATTGTTATCACGGATTGGTACTATATGGATCTTTTCATGATATTATCCCCCTCGGAGCATCAGATACAACAGTTTGTGCTTTTTATGAATCATCATGTATCTCTATGCTTTCATAGATTTACGAATCGCTTGTGACTCATGTACTCTCATACTCACATAGCCTCTCATGAATCTTCTATTTATGGGCTTATCACGAATCTTAACATAACTTGAATGGATCCTTGTGTATTGATTGGGGATGGGGGAGTAGAAATAGTCATGTAGATATTACCCCAGTAGCTATAGTCATGAATTACTCTTAGCTGTAGCCATGAATCTCCTATACCATTTCACATGTCTATATTTTACTCTGACTCACTAGACACTGCTAGTTCTCTATTATAGTAGATATTTCATTACAGTTGTCTCTTTTGCTATATGTATCTTCCTTCAGTGTTTCCTATATTTTACTCTATTGCATGCTTTATATTTCCTATCATACTATGCACTGCGTGAGAATATTGTGCTCGTTCCTGTCCTGACTGGACCTGTTGAAAATATTACAGAGGATGAGGATGAGGCCCTGGTGACTACCTATTATGGAGCAGGACTAGATGATACTTATGTTGTGGACCCTCAGCAGGATCTACCTGCAGCTGAGGATGTTGCCCCAGTAGTCTAGGCTAGTTTAGCTAGACAGTCTTTCTGTATTATCATTTTGTCTCACATTTTGAGTTGTATTTCGAGACGTTGAGATGTATAGACTCTTAGACTTATCTGTATATTGGGTCGACATTCTGGATATTATGTTGTACTAGACACTTAGACTTATTCATCTATGATACTGTTCTCTTGAGTTACTATATATCTATCTGTCTTTCGTTCTTCTACCCTAGATGTGATTGAGATGTATATTGTTATGTCACCTCCATTCGGAGAGTATAAACTGTACAGGTACTTTGGTATTGTTAGATGATTGACCTAGGACAGCGTTCTACCCGACACTGCGGCGTAGGCTAGACGTACCCACTTCTCGTGCCCTTACTCTAGGGTGCGGGTCGTGACACATTTTTAGTGGTGGCCCATGCAGGTCGAGTTTATGTAGTGATATTCGAACTTGAGTATCACTACAGCCTGTGATAGGATTGGAGGAATAGGCTTACTGAGAGAGGATACTCAATCATTGTTAGGATACCTTGAGAGATTCCTGGGATGACCCTTGAGAATCTTATTAAAATTTTGATTTAAACTCCTTTTCCCTTAATTGAATTTGATTTTGGAGGATTCACTGTAGAACTTTGAATCCTGGTGTTAGTCGATGATTTGGAATTTTTGTAGTTTAATTTTAATTTTTTGTGTTAGATTAATATCTTTTATTTTAAGGTACTCAATCACATTTAGAGAAAACTCTTATCTGTTTCTTGCCATCTAATCATCTTGCTAATTGCTTTTCATTGAAATGAACTGTCCCCTCTATTTTTGCATCTTGCTCAGCTCCTTCTACCAATCTATGTGATTGTATCCCAAACCTGACTTACTCGACATTCCTCAAATCAAGACTTTATTGAGACTTTCTAACCTTGACCTTTGATTGATCGAACCCTAACTATATTCATCTAGTAGCCTATCTATCCCTAGGACTGTGTTCCTAATTTATTTACTAGATTCCTAATTAATTTTATTCCATGGGTTAATTTGATCTTCTTTAATTTTTGCATCAATTATCACGTCTTGAACTACCACTTTCTATTCTAGATCATTGGACGTCCTTTACCGTGACTTAGATATTCAGAGTATAACACTAGCTGTTACCTCCCAACAAACTTCACATGTAAGACCAAGACTAGCCTACCTTCATGTAGGTATTCCATGTCCTACTAAAACCCGTCTCCTTGTACTCTATTTTCTTGACATGATTTTCCT
The DNA here is from genome assembly GCA_029216955.1 of Iris pallida. Classification (NCBI taxonomy): domain Eukaryota; kingdom Viridiplantae; phylum Streptophyta; class Magnoliopsida; order Asparagales; family Iridaceae; genus Iris; species Iris pallida. The sequence goes on along the minus strand of JANAVB010020076.1, from coordinate 73,881 downwards.
GTCAAATGGCTAAACTATAACCTCTACCATGATACTAAATTAATTCTTATTTCAATTAGAGATCCACCTTGGCACAATTCTTTCGACCTGGCATGTGATGGTGTTCTGCTTGAATCCTTAAAATACTTAACCTTGTACCTTACCTTGAATGCTTGACCCGATTGGTTGAGGATCTTGGACTATGTATCTTCCTTCATCATTTCCACCCTTACTTATATCTTATGCTACAAATTTATCCTTAGTTTTACAAGCTTATACTTTTCGAGCTTGATCATGATATATTTTATTGGTGCACACCCACTAACATATTATCTAATCAGAACCGACGCATGATGGTCTGATCAACCTATTACATTTTTGGTTCGCTTTTCATATATTAATCTACGTGGATGGAGACACAGTTAAACTTTCCCTAGAATCTTATCCGCAACAGCCTTGACAATTCTCCTTGGAATTATTTATCAACTATGAACCTCGTATTCGTATCCAGTTGAATTAAATTTAATCATGACCTGGATCTTCATCATTGGATGCTCGTGCTCATACTTGATTTCATTGATTTTCCATCTTGCCCAAATCTTGATTATCCTGAAATTGATCAACTTAGATAGTGTCAAGACTAAAATCTATTTGTGATTGTTTGTGCCTAAATTTTCAATTTTTTTTTTTATGGAATGGTAACTTTAATGATTCTCACTTGTTAATGACTAATTTTCATATAGGATGGAAGACGACCCTATAGCCTTGATGATTGTCGTTCCCTTACCTTCCCAATTAGGACACTTTAGATTGCTTGTACGTTTTGATACCATAGGACAGTCTTGATCTAGAATGACTATGCACCTAGATGAGACCACAGACTGTTCCATTTAACCTGTTCCCCTGGTACTACTATTTACATCATAAATTTTTGGTTCAATTTAGGCCATAGACCTTTCCCACTCTAAATTATGATCATCGTAGCCACGTTATCGTGACTTTTAAATTTGGAACACAAGACTAGTTGTTTTCTCAAAACTGACTCCACATACATGACCTAGACGTGATATACTACACCCATGACCTTAGTGTCCCACTCAAGCATACCATCGTGTGCTTCATTTACTTAGTACGATTTTCCTGACCCGAGGCTCCATCCTGATTTACCCCATGGAGTTACTTTGATTTCGATTTGAATTAAGGACACCTTATGACCTAAAACTGCCAACCAATTTTGGACATGACCCAGTATAGGCCTACTACCCATATTTTGCTTGTTGACCTTGTATGTTGCTAGGTAGTAGCTTCGTCCCTGATTATTGGAGGTTTGACCTAGGAGGGTACGACCATCTAAATTTCGAGGACGAAATTATTTTAAAGTGGGTAGATTTGTAACACCCAGTTTTCTGAAATTAGGATATTTTTGAAAATTTATTATTTTATTATTTATTAGTGGTATTTTAGTCATAATATAATTTTTGGTGATTTTTAGTTAAGTTAAACCATTTTCTAAGTCATGACTTATGACTTTGTGACTTACTAGCAAAACCTTAGTGTGAACCCTAGTATTCCTTAAACTAGAAGTTGCCATGACCATGTGAGCTTAGCCATAGGCTTAGAACATCAAATTAGTAATTTTTGGCCAAAAGGGTATTTTGGTAATTTACTAGATTTTATTTGTGATTATGTGATTTTAATATTATTTAATTCTTGGTAAGTCTCATGATTAGTCCCTAACCTAGTTTAGCCTAATCTAGGGGTTAGCCATTAACCTAGAGGACTAAGTGTAGGTATTTACGTTATGTTGTAAATATCTTAGGATTGAATATCTAGATATTCACTTTTGAGATATTTCTTGAAACCTAGAAATATCTTCAACCTTTTCACCAAAGTCCTTGCCTTAACCTAGAAGGAAAGCCAAGGAACACCCCCCCTTGCTATGGCCGGCCGTGGGGTACCCCCTACCACTACACCATCCTATATTAACCCCTCACATTAATTCACGATCATTTTACATGAATTTTAACCTAGAAAAATCACATTCCTTCAAACCTCCACAACTTGGCCATTTTTGATCCAAATCATCTCTAGTTTCTTGCATTGGACTCCCCTACACTAGAGGGTACTAGCTAGGGCCTGCTATCGAAGATTTGAGAGGCTTTGGGCATCACCAAGAGAAGAGCACCCCCCCTACTTGGTGTTTTCTTGAGTTTTCACACAAATAGGTAAATACCCTCAAACCATGTTAATATTGTGTTTTCTCTTCATATTTGCATGCATCTTGGTACCAGGGAACTGTGGGTCAATTTGGTGAAAATTAGAGTTGGTTTGGTGTCATATCGGACACGTATCCTAAGCTATAAACCCTTGTTTGATGAAATGCCTTAAAGGACCTATTTTTGTTAAAATGTAAAACAAATTACACTTTCTTGTAGCCCTAGACATATAGGTCACATACCAACTTGACTGAGCACATTTTTGTGCTGTGTCCGTGTCCAAATTGGACACGAACCCGCTGTACGAGACGAGCGTGCATGCCCTGCTACCACACCCTTCGTGCTCACTGCACAGGGCACTAGGACACGAGAAAATTGACATGGACACGGGGGCAATGTCTGCGAACATGCCCCCAAAGTTTGGTGTCATGTCGTGTCGTATCGAGTGAGAAATCTCACTCGCACTGGACACGCGCTGTCAGCGCACACGCGCGCGGGGGCAACTTCGCGCGTATCGTGTCGTACGGACACGACACGTTGGCACCTCGTGGTGACACGAGCATGTAGCCCTATATGTGGCATACACGAGGACACGAGCACGAGATGTGTCGTGTCCTGTGTCGCGAGCACGAGACGTGCAACCGCGTGTACGACGCGGTTGAAACGTGTGTATCAGTCGTGTTTTTCACGACTGATACGGGTTTCGTATCATGTCCACGAGTGTCGTGGACACGTGTCAGTGTGTCCATCGTGTAGCCCTATATGTGGGATACACACGTGCATGACCACGAGACGTGTCATGTCTCGTGGTGTCCACGAGCGTGTGGAACGCGTGCACGACGCTGTGCACGCGTGTGTGTGTATCAGTTTACCCGAGTGGGTTTTTTTTGTGAATTTGGACATGTCAAACTGTGTCGTGGTGTCGTGTCAGGCCCCCTAGACACTAGAGGACACTTGGGGCATCAGTTACCAACCTTGGGATTCGAGCCTTAGCTCGGTTTAGTATGTGTAATTGGGATTACCTACTAGTCGAGTCTACAGTGCTATGTTCCAGAATTTGGGATTTATTCCCAGTTTTCAAAAGTGAATTTCAAACCTAATTTTAATATGATTTATACATGTATTAGTGTGTTTTTAGTATATATATACGTAGTATATATGTGTGTGAGTGTAGGTGAGATTTGAGGATTTGTAGTTGTGTGTATAGGTAGTTGTGTATGTATACATATGTATGTATATATGTGTAACTGTGTGTGTTGGGGGCAATTCCTGGTTCCAGGAATTCTGGGACTTCCCCCCCTCCAGTTCAGTTTCTCTCTCTTTTTCACTCTTCTCTCATTCACTCTCTCTCTCACTCTATGTCCCTCTCTCACTTCCCCCTCTATATATATGTTATTATATATATATATATATATATATATATATATATATATATATATATATATGTGGGTGATTTGTATTATATATATAGTATTCATATTGATATATATATATATATAGATATATGTATATATTGTCTTACTAAGTATAGGTTAATGGAAACCTATGACAATAGCCTATGGCCAAGATACTAGCCTATGGCTTTGGGGCTAACCCTAATTGACCTAATGACCTAACACCTACAAATTGACCCTTGTTGACTAAGGGTTGACCAAAGTCAACCTTAGGTCAAATTTGACCTAGTTAACCTAGAATTGACTAGGGTTAACCTAAAAATGACTAGTTTAACTAGTCTGACCATGTTTGACCCAATTACCTTATTGACTAGTCTTTGTTTGACCTAATTACCTTGCTGACTAGTCTTTGTTTGACCAATACCTTAGTTGGTTTGACCTAGACTTGACCCAGATTGATCATGTTGACTAGTATTTAACTAGTTTGATTTGAATGTTGACCAAGAGTTGACTTTAACCTCGATTTGACTAACCTTGACTTGTTTGACCTTGTTTGACTTTATTTGACTTAGTTTGACTTCCTGTGACCTAGTTTGACTATTAGAGTTGACCAAGAGTTGACTTTTGACCAGATTGACCTAGAATCATGTAGTATGCATTGTATATTTTATTTTTACCATTGTGGATATATTGTGACTTGTAGTCTTCTGATTAGGAGCCATACACCTCTCCTCAGACAGTATATCCTCTTCAGATATTCAGTTATCAGGCGAGTACATTCTCATAGAGCCTCTCATGAATCTTCTATTTATGGGCTTATCACGAATCTTAACATAACTTGAATGGATCCTTGTGTATTGATTGGGGATGGGGGAGTGGAAATAGTCATGTGGATATTACCCCAGTAGCTATAGTCATGAATCACTCTTAGCTGTAGCCATGAATCTCCTATACCATTTCACATGTCTATATTTTACTCTGACTCACTAGACACTGCTAGTTCTCTATTATAGTAGATATTTCATTACAGTTGTCTCTTTTGCTACATGTATCTTCCTTCAGCGTTTCCTGTATTTTACTCTATTGCATGCTTTATATTTCCTATCATACTATGCACTGCGTGAGATGTATTGTGCTCGTTCCTGTCCTGACTGGACCTGTTGAAAATATTACAGAGGATGAGGATGAGGCCCTGGTGACTACCTATTATGGCAGGACTAGATGATACTTATGTTGTGGACCCTCAGCAGGATCCACCTGTAGCTGAGGATGTTGCCCCAGTAGTCTAGGCTAGTTTAGCTAGACAGTCTTTCTGTATTATCATTTTGTCTCACATTTTGAGTTATATTTCGAGACGTTGAGATGTATAGACTCTTAGACTTATTCTGTATATTGGGTCGACATTCTGGATATTATGTTGTACTAGACACTTAGACTTATTCATCTATGATACTGTTCTCTTGAGTTACTATATATCTATCTGTCTTTCGTTCTTCTACCCTAATGTGATTGAGATGTATATTGTTATGTCATCTCCATTCGGAGAGTATAAACTGTACAGGTACTTTGGTATTGTTAGATGATTGACCTAGGACAGCGTTCTACCGCCGACACTGCAGCGTAGGCTGGACGTACCCACTTCTCGTGCCTTACTCTAGGGTGAGGGTTGTAACACTAGCACGACCTGATAGTGGCCCGTCGTGGTGCACTCTTGACCAGTAAACTTGACATATAAACTTGACATAATATATCTTGATAAGCTGTTGCGACGGCTACCTGACATGACATGACCTATATAATAACATGGACACCGTGGGCGATTGTGCTTGTACAAATAAACCAGTCCTGTCTTGCATCATGTCTAGGACAGGGGCTCCTGAGTACCCCGGTCAGGAGTACCTACTAAAATGGACTAAGGTTAATAACTAGAATTACACAGTAGTCATAAGAGATTTCCCAGCTACTGATAATCCCGTTACCTGGGCGCGCCTGGGATCTGTAGCCTGCCGTCTAGTAGGGCACATTTCCAGCATACTGTCATGTGTTGTACCGTTCAAGCTACCTAAGAGTACATGCGTTTCCTGGACGATGTACCCCTGAATTCAATCCCTAATTTTCGTCCTGGGTAACCTGGATGGTCTGCAGGGCTTGTGGCTGTGGAATAATCTCACTGCATCTTGCTAGTAATTAGGCCTGTGATAACCCTAGTTAGTTAATGTATCAAGCCGTAATTCTTGCTTGGCCGTGAAATTGGATGGAGTCTAACCAGCCTAGTCTTGTCTTGATCCTGTTCCAGGTTACTGCATGACCGGAATGCCTGTATTTATTTTACCGATAAATGGTGAGAATCAAAGTTCTGTTCAGACGAAGGGTTACAACCCCGGTCCTTGTTTGGTTTACGGGTTGTAACCTGGCTATCTGAATAGTCCCACGGTTATCTCATCGTATATCACCCTGTTATGCTTTTTTTTTCTTAACTCCTGTCTTATTTATTACTTTATTGTTATTTGTGCTAATTGCTGGTTTTAGTTCCTAAGTGAAGCTTTCTTTGTGGTACTTGCTCTTTCTGGGGTCTGACCCAGCTAGTTTTATATGGCCAATTTTGGAGCAGCTCCAGAGGATCTACCGACCTTCCAGCCAGATGGTGGCCACTAGACGGAACCCTGGCAACGAGTGGATTTATTCTTGATCTCCCACTCTATTGTAGAAATATTTTTTTGAGGCGTTTAGCCGACGAGCACCTGTTTAGCTCGATTGTAATTTACTTACTGTCTGCCTACGGGCTGTAACATGATTGACAGATCCTAGGGTTGATCATGTATAACTACTTTTTGCTAGTCCTAACATTTAGTAACGACTAGCTTCATGATCAGCTGAATATGTAATATTTGGGACGCCTTATTATTGTATATTTAATGATCATACATCTTGTAACTTTTACTTACTTGCTTGTGATTGAGACAATAGGCTTGTTCATGACCTTAAGAGACTGATGGCTTGTAGTTAAACCCTCATGTACCTAGACAGCCGTGACCGTATAGCGAGATGGATTCCATTTTATATACGTAGCTGGCTATGTCTGCCCTCGCTCTCCAGTATTCTGGTTCTGGGGCGTGACATGGTTTGAGTGGTGCCCATGCAGGTCTTATAAATCAAGATATGTGAGGGTTTACCGAATAAATGTCTCAATCAGTGTGCGCTCTTGATCTCTGTTCGTGTCCTCTGAATCCCTGGATTCTTGTCCTGATCACATGCTTGTATCGTTGATCTGTCCTGGTCCTTCCTTATTGTTCCCCATGTCGTCTTCTTCAGCGGCATTGTTCCTGGACCTGCCGGTCAGCAAGGCGGAGCACTTCCCGTGGATCAGCAACAACCCGGGGATCAAGCCCAGCATTCCGAAGTAGCCTCCAGAGTCGTGCCTTCTGGCAGAGAGCCACCGGTCCAGCCAGTTCAGCCTGTCGAGCCTGATGATGGCACTTTGGTAGGACTCGTCAAGACCTTGATAGCTTCCCAAGATCGTCGAGGAGATGCCTTGTACCAGGCAGTGACGGATGTTTTGACCAGAGGAGGTCATCAGGGTAACAGCACGGCCAACAGCTTCAAGCGCTTGAACCCTCCCTTCTTCGACGGTAGTGAAAATGCTATCACTGCAGATGCTTGGCTTCAGGACACAGAGGTGATTCTAGAAGCAGTCAGGACCCCAGAGAATGAGAAGGTAGACGTGGTGCGCCTGTAGTTGCTAGATCTTGCCCGTAGCTGGTGGGCGGCGCAGGCCATTGGATTAGTGGTACCTATTGCTTGGGCAGTATTCAGGGAGAGATTCTAGACCAAGTATTTCGATGCTATAGCTCGGTACGATCTACAGACGAGGTTCACCAATCTGAAGCAGATAGGCAGGACGGTCGACGGATATGCGGCCGAGTTTTCGATACTTAGTCGTTTGCTCCCACCTTGGTGGAAACCGAGTATGATAGAGCTCAGCGGTTTCAGCAGGGGCTTCACCTGGAGATTTTGTTGGCAGTTGAGCAGTTTGAGCATCAGACTTTTGATGCAGTCTTGAGAGCAGCTCGAGGCATGAGTATACCAACCAGAGGATTGTGGATAGGGCCGGAGGTCGGAAGAGATCCCACGGCCAGATGAATCAGTCTTCAGCCCTAGCCCCGGCAGCCAGGGCTTTGACTATTGGAGCTCCGAGGCGGGCAGCCTCAGTAACGTCGGTTCAGCATTCCACCCTAACGTACCCTCAGCAGCAGAAGCAGTCTTTCGCAGTGGGATGTTCTCATTGTGGGAAGCCAGGCCATGTAGGGGCAGAGTGTCGTAGGGCACAGGGATTGTGTCTGGCTTGTGGAGCAGCAGACCATAGGGTTGGATCCTGCCCGAATAGGGGTGTTCATCATCGTCCAACCTTTTTAGCTCTTCGGTGAGAGGACCAGGTCCGGTCCAGCGACAGCAGTATCCATTGCCGAGGCCCTTACCGCCTCAGTCCCAGGCATTCCAGCAGCAGAACCCCCAGCATCATGCTCAAGCCCAAGCCTTGAGTCAGAATAGGCAGCAAGGATTTCAGCAGAGAGACCAGCACCCCGAGGGCATGGTCTGGCTATGGTGATGACCGCAGAAGAAGGATTGGCACCAGAGAGGTAGTGGCAGGTACTATTCTCGTCACTCCTTTCCAGCTTCAACTTTATTTGATTCTGGTGTATCACATTCTTTATGTCTGCATGATTCGCGACACGGATAGGATTGGAGCCCGAGTCATTATCAGTAAGGCTCAATATACTTACTGGTAACGGACTTGTGGGAGTCGATAGGGTATTTTCCTCATGTCGGATCGTAGTTAGCGGTAAAGAATTTCCTGCTAGATTGATAGAATTTTCGATGGCCGATTATGATGTGGTCTTAGGGATGGATTAGTTGAGGAACCAGTATGCTAGGATAGACTGCCATATTGGTAGGGTTGTTTTTAGCATCCCAGGAAAACCAGAGTTTTCTTTTTCTAGAGGCACATTTGAGCCTTCTCCTCCAGTATTGCGGATGGTGGTAGCAGCAGTGCAGTTGCCCTGGATAGTCGAAGAGTTTCCAGATGTTTTCCTAGAAGAGCTTCCAGGTATGCTGCCAGAATGGGAGATCGAGTTACCATAGACTTGATTCCTGGACGGCCCCAGTATCAGAGAGAGTCTACAGGATGGCACCTTCAGAATTGGAGATCTTGTACAGGATGATTGAAAAGCTTAGAACCAAGGGATTCATTCGTGCTAGTGGATCGCCTTGGGGAGGCCCGATGCTTCTTATAAAAAAGAAGGATGGTACGTCTAGGTTATGTGTTGATTATCGTACCTTGAACTCAGTGACAATCAAGAACAGATACCCTCTCCCGATGATAGATGACTTGTTTGATCAGCTCAAGAGGGCAGCAGTATTCTCGAAGATCGACTTGCGCTCAGGATATCATCAGATCAGAGTCAGAGAGCAGGACATCCCGAAGACAGCTTTTAGATCGAGGTATGGGCATTGGGAGTTCCTTGTTATGCCCTTTGGAGCAACCAATGCGCCGGCTGTATTCATGGATCTCATGAATCGTATTTTTATGCCCTATTTGGATCAGTTTGTGATTGCGTTCTTGGATGACATCCTGGTCTATAGCAGGAGCGAGGCGGAGCATGAGCAGCATCTTCGTGTGGTTCTTCAGATTCTCAGGGAGCACCAGTTGTATGCCATGTTCAGTAAATGTGAGTTCTGGTTCGATCACATTTTGTACTTGGGTCACATCATTACCAGAGGAGGAGTAGAAGTGGATCCCCAGAAGATTGTGGCCATTGAGTCATGGCCAGTGCCCAGCACAGTCGCAGAAGTTCGTAGTTTTCTTGGATTGGCCGGCTACTACCGGCGGTTTATTTCAGATTTGCTCGGATATCGGCACCATTGACCCAGTTGACCGTAAGGATGCACAGTTTGCTTGGACAGCAGAATGTTAGGATTCTTTTGAGCAGTTGAAGCGAGGCTTGATGACGGCTCCCATTCTTGCGCTTCCAGATGTTACAGGAGGATTCTCAGTGTATTGTGATGCTTCGGGCTGAGGTTTAGGATGTGTTCTGATGCAGCATGGGAAGGTAATAGCTTATGCGTCAAGACAACTTCGTGATCATGAGAGGAATTACCCAACCATGACTTGGAGCTGGCAGCAGTAGTGTTTGCACTTAAGTTGTGGAGGCACTACTTGTACGGAGATAGGGTAGAGATTTTCATCGACCATAAGAGCCTGAAGTATGTTTTCACCCATAAGGATCTTAACATGCGTCAGAGGAGATGGCTGGAGCTGCTTGTGGATTATGATGTCAACTTGCAATATCATCCCGGGAAGGCCAACGTCGTTGCAGATGCATTGAGTAGGAGAGCCAGAGTTTATTTTCTAACAGCGCAACCAGAGCTGTTAGCAGATCTTCAGAAGATGGGTATTAAAGTTGTTCTCCCTTCCAGTGTAGCATTGATAGCCAGCATGCAAGTTCAGTCTACTATAGTCGAGAGGATCCAGATGGCGCAGTCAGCAGATTCCAAGCTTCAGTGACTCAGAGCAGAGTGTGAGGCAGAACGAAGACCAGAGTTATGCATTCATGAAGACGGTAGACTTAGGCATGGTAAGCGTCTTTGTGTACCCAGTAGAGATATCAGACAAGAGATCATGGCAGAGGCCCACAGTTCTCAATATTCCATTCATCCGGGCGGCACGAAAATGTACCGTGATATCCATCAGCACTTTTGGTGGAATGACATGAAGCGGAAGATAGCCCGGTTTGTCTCTCGGTGTTTGGTTTGTCAACAAGTTAAAGCTGAACATCAGAGGCCGGCTGGACTTCTTCAGCCCTTGCCGATCCCAGAATGGAAATGGGAACATGTGACCATGGATTTTGTGACCAGATTGCCTAGATCCCCAGCTGGTCGAGATGCTATTTGGGTAATAGTTGATCGGCCCACGAAGGTAGCTCACTTTCTTCCATTCAGAGTCGATCAGTCGACAGCTCAGCTAGCAGAGATGTACCTCAGGAAGATTGTGAGGTTGTACGGTGTTCCAGTCAGTATCACCTCAGACAAAGATTCAAGATTTACGTCGTACTTTTAGCGTAGCCTGCAGAAGAGTTTGGGAACTCCTCTCCAGTTTATTTCAGCATATCATCCGCAGACAGATGGTCAGTCGGAGCGTACGATCCAGACTCTTGAAGTAGCATCTGCAAGATGCGCTGATGCTTCCTTTGCTGATACGCATGGGCACTACTTTTTGAAGTAGCATCTGAAAAATATGCTAACGCTTGCAAATATACAGTGGTACTGAATAGTGCCTATACTGAAGCTTGCTTGATGATGTACGGGGCCACTAAATAGTGCCTGCGCTGAAGCTTGCTCGCTGATGTGCTGGGCCACTAAATAGTTCCTGCAGTGAAGCTTGCTCGATGATGCACAAGGCCATAAATAGTGCCTGTGCTGAAGCTTGCTTGCTGATGTACAGGGCCACTAAATAGTGGCTGCGCTGAAGCTTGCTCGCTAATGCGCCGGGTCACTAAACAGTGCCTGCACTAAAGCTTGCTTTTCCATTTGTTTTACGAAAAATGTTCTCTAGAAATTTTTTGACTTTGTTTTGTTTTATGTGCAATTTTAATTAGTGGTTATCCCCTTATTCGACGAAATCCTCTTCGACTCGTTGGTCTATTCATTAGGTATGAATTTCGACAAGGAGGTGGTTAATCCTGCCAAAGAATTAAATGCCCGAGATCAACCTGAACATCGATTAGCAATGATAGACCTCCAGTACTTTGCCTATTTCCAACGTATGATAGGTCAAGGTAAGCTCTCGGCCGGTGGTGCCGCTGGTAGAGAGATACTGAAGCCTCAGTTTCTTTTCGACGACAAGCTGGTCTCTAAAGAGACTAAGATTTTGAAGCTGAAGGTGGAATGGTACTTCGACAATTATTAATTTAGCCTATATGTGCCACCGACCGAACGACACCTTCCGCTTTCAGTATTCTCCTACTTTGTCGAAAAACGGCACATGAAGTGGGATTTGACCCCAATTTAGGGAGGAGTATTGGCAGGTATTTTTAAATTGGATTCTTGTTCCAGGATAAGAGATGCATTCACCTATGTCCGTGATGACCCATCCTACTCATTGAGAGTATTGCATCCGAGGCACCTGTACAATAATTTGACTCCGGCTATTCATCCTTTTGGGGCTTCCCTTGCCAACCGGCTTCTTTCGGCAGAGGTCTCATATCCGAAGGAAGCTTTCCGGGTCAAAGGTTGGGACTATCCCGAAGCCAAGTGGCATAACTTGAACTTGTGGATATTAGCACCGTACGAGAGGAGCTGAGAGAGATTGGCCTGTATCATGCCGTCACAGCCACTAAATACGGGATGGAGATCAACTAGCACATGTTCCTAGCTCTATTGGAATTATACAACCACCACATCGGGACGTTCTATACTCCTGGAGGAGAGTTGGGCTGGCTCTTCATGAGATGTTCGCAATCTCAAGCCTGTGTTGGGGAGAGGAGTCGTACAAAGAATATACTCCCTGCAAGGAGGAGTTCATAGGGCTGGAAACACGACAGCCCGATATGTTGGATGTATACAAAGAGCTGTTGTGTCATCACTAGGTTTACACGCATCAAGATGCCCAGAAGGCTCATCATCACGTTTCTGTCGGGTAGGATTATGCCTTTACGGAACATCCCGTAGGACCAAGGCAGGTTCATATCACCACTTGCAGGGAGTATACTACCACTGAGGTAGAAGCATTGATGGAAGAGGCGGGGGAGACGAGCCCGACAATGGATGCTGAGCGGAAACTAACCTCTTCATCCATAATTACTTTTGTAGGAACCTGTGTGCCATGACCCCGAAGGTGGTGCTGGCTTCTTTTTTGATGATATGGCTATGCACTTGCATAACACCTGGAGGTTTCGGGTCTGTAGGGTGTGTGAGTAGGAACCTCATTATGTCGGTCGTGAAGTTGGTGTTTGGTCATAAACTGGCTCTTCTACCTGCCATGGTCTGCATACTCTACGAGGCTTGCGAGAGCTTTCGAAGAGGATAATTAAGCGCGATAGAAACAAAGGTAAATTTCCCCGGATGGAGCTTCCCTACCATTACTTAATGGCTTGGTTGGTGTTACACCACCATAGTTTAATGGACCCCGAGCCGGAAGAAGGTCATATGGACGGAGACGCCTCCATCCGTAGCTATCGTTGGAAGAAGTGGGCTCACCACGGTGTCCCTATTTGCAGATGGGTGATAGGGAACTTGGCCAAGTTCGACTTCTTTAGGATCTAGCCCTCCTACCCAGGCTTTCATACAAGAGATATACTGTCGGACGAAGGTGACCAAGCGAGTATTTTGACGCATGGAGCCTTCCATTTGCTTCAGTCCATCCGGCCGTCGCATTTGGTGTATAGGAACCAGAACCATGTATTTCTGGAACCTTATCTACCGAGTCGATTCGTACGTCAGTTCGGCTATAGCTAGATGATAATGGATAACCCAAGCACCAGCTTGAGTTATGATGGAAGTTTGCTGCATGGTGCACGCACATGGCATTACTACAATGCCGGGTGCAATGGGGCATGCTTTACGATACCCGCGATGTGTCCCGAGACGCATACCCTGTACTATGTCATGCACTTTTACTGCTCAGCAAGCAACTTTTCTCCGGGCTACAATCGAAAATGGAGCTTTATTATCGGGACAAAATGGAGGTTTCACAGGCCGTCCTTAAACACCTCCAAGATTCTCTGCCGTTGGAGGACAAGACATCAGAAGGATCCAGTACCTCCCGAGAGGAAAAGGAAGAAGAGGTGCCTATAGTTCCGCCTTTAAAGTGCTAGGCCCCTACGGAGGTAAGTTCTCCACCGTCTAAGAGGTTCAAACGGATTGCCTATAAGCAAACCGTATCGAAGCAACCCTCCTCGCCACCTACGTAGCGAAAGATAGATCAGCATGCTGAGTCCTCTTCACAGGTATGTGTTATACTTTTAATTTGTCAACTTCAGGATTTCTGCTTATTTTTGTTTTATTTGTGCAGCTTGTGAAGAAGAAATCAAAACGGTCAAAGAAGGACTTGACCGATTGCACGTTTGAAGTCCTCAGGGTTCTCTCCGAGGCACCTGCTGCTAGGGTGCGCCTTCAGGTGCCAACACATCTAATATGAGGGTTGAGACCACTGTACCATCTGAAGGCCCTCCATCGGTGAGGGTTAATGGAACAACTCCAGGTGAGGGGCCCTCGACGGTTGAGGTGCCCACGACTATGGAATGAGAAGGCCGCTGACCCTGCTAGGGCCATTGAATCGAAAGAGTTGCCTCCGCTTGCTCCGATCGCCTCTTTTGATTACGAGCATAGAGATTTTTTTAGAATTGTTGGTGGCATATCAAGAAGAATCCCCTGTGGGGATAACGGCAAATGAGCCCGCCGTGGTGCTCAGGGTTAATCTTATAGTGGCCGAAGAAAAAACCAAGGAGTCCACCTTTAGGATGTCTAAAATAGCCGGAGACACTGAAAGTACATCCAAGGATACTCTGATGTAGCCTCCTTCCCGTATTGATGAAGTTGCCGAAGAAATCGTTGATGATCAGGTTGATAAGGCGGATGAAGAGGTACCGACGAAAGGTTAGGAAAATGACATGGCTGATGATGTGGGCGAGCAAGTTGTTGGGGATCAAGCCTATAAGTCGGCCAAAGAAGTGCCGGTTGATTCGACCTTTATAGTGAAGGTTGGTGTCGAGGTGTTGGATCATCCTTTGCCTGTCAAGGAACCATAGACAGATCCTGGGGCGAGGGTATCTTCGACTCTAGAGGGTCCCAACCCAGGGTACATCCCTTGGGGCACCACCCACGGGGATACCTCTGAAGTGGTGAATACGGAACTTGATCATGCGGTACCTGGGACTAGTGTGGTTGTTCTAGTAACTGCTTCCAAACCCATGATTGCTATTGCCGTCGTGCTATCCCTAGTCCCGTGACAATCGATGCTACTTCTTTTGCCATAACTGCTCCTCTTTCTGTAATTGCCGAGGTTGCTTTTGTTCCCGTTCATCTTATGCCTGGACCTTCTATGGTGTTGCCTTCGATGACTCTGATGACCATGGCCGATACTGATTACTATGCCAGATTGATCATCGAGACCATTTATACTGCTTGGACGCAAGGTGTCACCAGTATATTAGAGCACTGTCGAACCTTTGCACTAGCTCGAGCTTTGGAAGCGCTCTAACTGGCATCGTTACGGGGTCATCCCGTGTATGAGGCAAAGGCTGACAATTTAGAGGTTTTGGTGGTACAGTTGGAGGCTTATCTCATGGAGCTGCAAGGCTTTAAGCGTAATCTCTCTACTTTGTTGGACGAAGAGTTAGGAAAGATGACTGCTGAGTTATCCCAATATAGGTTGTGGCAGGATGTTCCTGCGCATGAGGTAGCCGAGATCGAGACGAAGGTGTAGTAGCTGGCTACTGTCAAAAAAGGCCAAGCCTTCCTCCAAGAAACCTTGGCATAGCGTTGTGAAGACTATCGAGAGCAGATTCGGCTTCTGAAAGAAAGATTGGTCACTACGGAGGGTGATCTGGAGAAGGCGAATAACGAACAGAGGTTCCTTCGTAAACAGTCAGAGTCCTTGGCCTGAGCTGCTGAGAGCGTCAGCAACCGTCAGACCGAGCTAGAGGTTGCTTGTCGAAGCATATCTCAGTTTGAAGATGAGATAGTGAGGCATCAAGAAGCAGAGCGTCGAGCCATAGAGACTATCGGACCAAGAATTACCTCCAAGAAACCTTGACACAACATTGTGAATACTATCGGGAGCAGATTCGGCTTCTGGAAGAAAGATTGTTCACTGCGGAGGGTGAACTGGAGAAGGTAAATAACGAACAGACGTCCCTTCGCTAATAGTCTGAGGCCTTGGCCCGAGCCTCTAAGAGCGTCAGCATCCATCAGGCAGAGCTGGAGGCTACTTTTCAAAGCATGTCTCAGTTTGAAGATGAGATAGCCATGCGTCAAGAAGTAGAACACTGAGACAAAGAGTCTGTCGGGCTAAGAATCGCCTTCCTGAGGGGTCCGGTTGGTGATCTTTCGGAACCTGATTGCCCTTTCGCTGGTAAGATAGACCAAAGCAAGTGCCAACCAGGGCTTCACGGTTGTGGCAGACACCATGCGACATGATTTGGATTTTTTTCCTAGGACAGAGCGCATGGTAGGCAGCATCATGTCTGGGTCAAGATCGGGATGGACCCACATAACTTTGCCTCGTAGCCAAGAACCACGATGTTGATGATGATCATGTTGTCCTTGTAGTCAAGTGAGCGGACCTTGGCATCAATGAGCCTCTGTATTTATTTTTTAATATGTAACAGTCACGTGTTGAGTGGTGGATGTACCGATGGTAGCGACAGTACTTGGGGTTGTCTACTTTGTCCACCTCGTCGGGGTGCTTGGAAGGTGGGAGCTGAAGCTTCTCTCCCTTCAACATTACATTGAAGAGCTCCAGCATGTCTTTGTCATTAAAAGAATAATTTTCCTTTGGTCTTGGCACCTCTGTCGGATTTTGGTTCACAGATGTTGAACCTTTGGAAATATTGATAGTTAGGACTTGTTTCCCCTTTTCGTCCTTGCTATTGTTGGGGAAGTTGTTGCTAGATGGGCATTTTCCTTTATTCTTCGAGTATAGGGAAGTTTACCCCCATCAAGCGTGCATCCCGGGATTCTTTTCAGCGCTATCGGCACTAATAATGAATGGCATCCACTCCATCCATTAAAGAGCATTATGCCAGAGTTTGATTGGAGGGAGCATATTTCTGTGGCACAAGTCCATTAGTATAGGCTTAGGTACCCCCGGAGGTAGTCTCAAGGCTGCTTGGCGGAAGCGTTCTATGTAGGCATGAATGGGCTCATTTTCTTTCTGAGTAATGTCCATAAGAGCGGACATCGTCATATCCATTCCCCCTTCATAGATCCGGGGAGAGGAAAAGTTATTTCAAATCATCATATAATGAAATACAGTTGTTGGGAAGACTACAAAACCACTCATATGCCACCCCGTGTAACGCCCCGATGAATAGGCTTGTCATCAGGGCATCGCCTTTTGGTAAGTACCCCCGTCATAGAGGCGAAGTACGTCAGATATCGACGGGATGACTATTTTCCATCGAATAGGGTCAAAGTTTGTGGTTTATATTTGGAATGATAAACCATGTTGTTCCACTCAGGAGGACAAGTTTGTCGAACCCCCAGTTTTTGAAGTAACTCCTGCTTATCCTTGGCATCAAATCGAGCATGCAATTCTATAAAAGCTTCTTGTATATCATTAGACATTAGTGTGCCAGATGGCCGTGGTAATGCACGGTTCTCAGTTGGTGGTGGCACCTGAGAAGATGTATTAGATTTCCCGTTTTTTCCCCGAGTCTTAATTTATTGAAGCAGGGGCTCGGGGTGGCAATCTGTCTTTGAGATCGAAGACCACCTGGGTCAGGGCTTTTATGGACTCAGTCAACGTATTTTGGCCTATTTCGAGGGCCTATATACGCTGTAGGTGGTTTGATCCTTCGTTGCATCCCGCGTTGTCGTCCCTTGTCATGTATACTGACATTAGGTGGTGGAAAGTAGATGGTACAATAGATCTTTCGCTCTACGGCTCAGATCCTTGGGCTTCACCATCTTTATGGAAGACTGACAGGTTGATATCATCTTCCGATTTAAGGGAGTAGCAATCCCCAGTCTGTCTATAACTTGCACCCCCAGAAGCATCTGTGTCAATTCCATACAAACCCTTGTCTGGTTGGAATGACAGGTTGTTCTGGAATATCGAAAGTTTGCTACCCCCAGCTTCTACTGCCGGTGAGCCAACAATATACGAACGTTAAGCACCTCCAATAGTGTACGAACGTTAATCACCACTTTAAAAATTTAGCAGTTATAAACTATAGAAAATATAAGAGACAGTAAATAAATGTAATAAGCAAGAGATCAGAAAATCAAACTCAGTGAACACCGCATTGTATACTGGCTTCCCTCTAAGAGGACTAGTCTAGTCGCAAGTACTCTTGCTTGCTGTTAATCTACTATTCATAAGCTAAATAAGAGATTGCCGTATCTTTATAACACCGTGCCTTGGGGACGAGCGCATGACCGATTCCAACAAACTGACTCTGAAAAGTGGAACATGTTCTGAATTGCAACCTTTGATACAACTCTTCTGAACCAAAATATTAGATCGAACAGAACTGTACTACCTGCTAAGAGTCGAAAAGATTTGAAAGCTTTAGAGCATTGAAAACACTTTATAATAGATAGAGAGAAGAGTGAATGAGTGATTAGAAATGTGAAAATACTTCTCTATTTATAGTATTTTTGGGGACTGAACTCGGGCAGAGTTCGGATGCTAAAATTTCGTATACGAACGTTGGATGCAGATTTGGTAGGAACTGTATTTCAAATTTACCCAGACCAAACTCGGTCCAAACTCAGATCGAACTCGGTCAGAGTTCTGGATGAATTCTGTTGGGTCAGAATAGAATTTGCATGGGCCAAATTGCATAGGTTTTGGGGTGTTTGGATATGTGGGGCTTTTGGGATAAGTAGGTAGGCTTTTTTGGATTTGTGGACTGGGAATAACCTAAGCCAGTATAATACCGAACAATCTTACATTTATATTTTCTAGACTCAATAAATTTGAAAATACGAAAAATAAAATAAAATGACTCGATCTGAAATCCAATAAGACTGCTTTTGGATGATGATGCGAGGCTCCTTGTCGGAGTGGGATGTAGACTTAGATATTCTTCGGTATCAATTCCTGTAACCTGTAGCAGTTCGTATATTTTTGCGTATCGACCAAAGTTGTCGTTGATTATCAAAATCAGGTGTGACCATTTAGCTAATGGGTCAATAATCTGTCCTATTTTGATAATTGACAAACTATGAGCATATACCAAAATATAACTAATATATATAACTTTGAAAATGTTTACCTCACTTGTTCTTAATAGATCGCGAGAATTTTGAGAATTTTGTATAGCTCTTTCTCGATTTGAATTTTGTATAGCTCTTTCTCCCCCTTTGTCAAGTACTCAAACATGTGGCTCTCCCGCAATATATGAAGCCAACAGTAACAAGAAAATAGTTAGAGTAATATCAACAAATAATAGAAATGAAATAAGTCACAACTCAGTAGAACTAGTAGTAACAGTGTAATAGAAATATGAGAAATGGAAATGGAAACTGAAAATAGCATAAACTCAAATACTACTGAAATAAGAATGCATACAGTCATAAATGAAAGAGTTTAGACTACTACATAAGTTCAACTGAAAAATGGAAAACAAAGTGTCACTACTACATGATCATCATCAACAGAGAAAATCTACAAAAGTAAACTAAAGCCCATCATCACATAGGCTGTCGTCGAATCAAAAAATCTAAAAGTATTCGGATCCTTAAGCCTCGGTCCTTCGAATCCAGGATGACGAAGGATCTGAAATAGTGCAGTAGGATGATGCGCTAGTGACCACTGAATATCAGCAATGCCATTTCTTAAGACCTGAGCCTGAGAAGTATGGCAAAAATCAGCATCAACTAGCTCTGATGATGTTGTATCAAAAGAGTGACAAAGTCATCGAATAGCTGGTAGAACTGAGTGTTTGTAAAAACAAAAGTTGATCTTTATTTCAACAAACTTTGTAAAGAAGATTACAAGAATTCTGGGAAAGTACAACTATAGAAATTCAATCTGAAGACGATCGCTTTATCCCTTGGACGATGTGAACTTTGAAGACGGTAGCCTCTGAAGATTGCAGCAGCACTTTGACAAGAACTCCTGATCTCTGGTAATGATTCTGATCTTTGTGTGTGTGTGTGTGTGATCCCCTCTAGGGAAGGACTTGAAACTCTATTTATAGAGTTCTGGAAATAACTACTTTTTAGTTATTCTGGACTGCGCAAGATGGATTGCGCTACATTGGACCACGCAGACGTCAGACTGCGCTGGCAGTTATTTGATCATGGGTCAACTGTATTGGACACATGGCATTATTTAATTGAAATACGTATGATCGTGTACAGACAGTTACCACGTAATGAGTCATTGATGGCATGAAGGCCATGTGTATTTTGTCAATTATATTGATAGAGTGCGCCAACTAAATTATGTTGGCTTCGGATTGCGCTGGGATGGACCGCACTGGGATAGACCGCGCTGTAGAGAGTCTGGCAGATTACGCTGCATGTACAGCTGTCCTCGAGCGCTGTGCTGCATGATAAACGAACAGTTTCCTCGTTCTCTGTGCTGTCAGCTGTCAGAAGATCTGATTCTCTGTCAGGTAATGATGATGAGGCCACGTCAGCATGCGCACTTGGATGATTGCACAGTTCAGCCTGCACAATCGAATTGTTGCGCAATCTGCCTTCTGTGCAGTTCACTTAAAGGATGTATAATTTAATTTTCATGACTTTGTTGATGGGTGTAACTTAATTTTTAGGACCTACAAGACCCCCTTCAAAGATTTTGAAGTTGAAAAATAGTCAAAGCTTCGAAATACTTTGAATTTTGATTTGAAAATCAAGTTGCGCATATGATGACCTGTCTGCGCAATCGGAGGAATTAACTCCTGTTTATCCGGCACAATCTGAGGAGTCTGTTCATTCTCGAAAACTATAAATAGTTCTCTTCCTCTTCTCTGTCATTCTTTACTTGCTTCTAATCATCTGAAAGAAAGAATTTCCCGAGCTCTCCCGACTCTCCTTCTTCTTCTTCATCAACCTTAATGGCTCCAAAGCGCTCCGCCGCTGAGAAAGGCAAGGCCCCCGCCGAGTCTTCGGCTCGTGCTATGCCGCGCCCTTTTCGACATAAAGTTGCACATCCAGTACTGCAAGGTAGACATCCGATCGAAAACCCTTTTTAGGGTTCTTTGTTATTGCGGCACCTTCAAACCGATCTCTTTTTTAGAGATTTGGTTACATTGCGCCGTCCTGTTTAGGGTTTCGGTTGCAAAAATCCAATAATCTTCATTTTTATGAAGACTATTTTCTTGCGCAATCGGTCAGAACGTGCTGGCAAAAGTCAGCACAATCTGCTGATTTACGCAAGGCTGTCCAGCGCAAACTGATGCTTTGCGCAAGTTATTCAGCACAATCTGATAGCTTGCGCAAGTGGATGAGTTGGCGCCACTGGATAGTTTGCACATAGAAGCTATTGTTGCGCAATCTGATGCTTGTGCGATATGATGCTTGCACAATTTACTGACAGAATCTTTGATTTTACTTGTACTAAATTCTATTTTTTCTGTTTGATGCAGTTAACATCAGAGAGGACCCTGAGTATGAAATATTTGTAGGGTCCCTTGCTAAGCTAGAATTTAATAAAGATTTGTCCCATGTGCTCTTTCCATAATATGCTCTGCCATCCTCCCGCCAAGCCATCTTGGTGGCTCAGGACAATGAGACTTTGTTAAGTCTGATGAATGGACAGCCCTTGCAGTCTGCTGATGCCATTAGCCACAAGAAACCCGTGTTCTTATTTGGTGAAGCCATTGACAAGAGTTTTCAGCCAAGACCCCGTGTTGAGCAGAGACTCTTCCAAAGAAAGGAGAAACTAGTCCTGTTACCGGACATTGCTAGATGCCTCCCTCTGGCCTGCTATGCCCATGCAAGCCATCCCAGGAGGATGGACTGGGATATTACTCCCCTCCAGCAGGTACGGACAGGAAAGATTTATGTCAAGAAAGGACCAAACAATAGAGATATGTTCTATAGCTCATCTGAGCATCATTGTACTTTGCTTAGAGGGTTGAAGCCAGGCTGTATCCTTCTAGAGAACTCTTCTTTGCTGTTGCCAGTGAGGAAATCAATCTTTGCTAATGAATATGCAAAGACGGAGGGCAGATACCCGGATCAGGATATCCGGCTGACCGGTCTGGTGAATCCAAAAAATAGAAGGTGGAACTGCATAGCTAACTAGATATTGGCTCAGTTCGAAGACAAGCTTAAAGCGATCGAGCTTTATCATGCGGTATATGCTACCATGTATGGATTTCACCCAAACCCTTATCTGTTTCTGGCCTTGGCAGAGAGGTATAATTATAGGACAGGGACATTCATGACGCCCTGCAGGAAGATTGGATTAGTCCTCCATGAGATGAAGTACATCTCGTACCTACCAACGGGAGACTTCCCTTACGAGGAGTATGTTCCCACAAACGACGAATTAGATAGACTACGTCGAGAAAATGCAGAAATGGTGGCTGTCTTCGACGAACTATTGTGCCATTACAACATATGCTCCCTGTACTATAAGAGCGGCTCTTCCGGCACCTGTTATTCATCGAAGTGGTTGCCGTATCTTTTCTTAATCATATCATTGAGAAAAAGACTAAGGATCATGACACATGCAACCCGACTTTCTTCCAATCCCTCAGCCACAGTGAAGTAATAAAACTGATGGAAAAGAATAAGAAAATGGATATTAGAGTTAATGATGAACACCAATACCCTCCGCTCAGGACCGGAGATTTTGTTGAAAGCTTTATAAGAATGGACTACAGGTCCATGTCAAGAGAAGCCCAGCTGGCGGGTTTTCTGACATACTAGCTCCGTCGATTCGTCGTGCCTGGAGCAAGCGCCGTAGACCGCTTCCAACACGGCGTACTTTTTGCTGCCGTCCGGTTAGTCTTTGGCTACCGGATGGATTTGCTATCAGCGATGACCTGCAGAGTGAATGCAGGTCTTCATCTGTATGTTGACTCCATGATCAAATGGAAGGGAGAGAAGGGGAACTTCTCTCGACTGAAGTTGCCTTACACCTATTTATTCGGATGGTTGCTTCTGCACCATCCGTCTTTGATGAACGCCGACATGGGAGCAGTCGGTGGTAGCTTTCTGCGGAGATCCTCCCGGAGCAAGTGGGTGTACATTAGTCTAAAGGACTGCAGACGTGCCCTGAACCTTGGGAAAGGATGGAATTTTTACTGCTTTGCCCCTCCAGCCGGTTATGAACATATGTCAGCAAATTTAGTTGACCTTGGGAGGCAACCGTTGGGCTGGGTAGCATTTGACTGGCTAAGGATGATCAGGTCGTCCCACTTGGTATATAGATTTGAAGAAGAGTGTTATCTGGAACCATATCTGCCAAGTTGCTTCGCTCATCAATTTGGTTATGACCAGTTCCATGTAGGCAATGCTATAACTTGCCTACAAGGAAAAGGGTATCTAATTGATGGTGCCAGAGCATGGGCCTACTACAACGCTCGAGACACAAGGACAGTATTCTCGATGCCAACCAAGAATGATCATGGCCCTAGAATGTTATATACATATTCACTATTTTATACAGCTGCAAATACTTTTGCCGAGAATTTCAATCTGGTGGATAGCTTCGCGACGGCGACGCATTTGAAGAAAGGAGCAACTGCTACACTAGCTCCTACAAATGATGAGCAACATAAACCAGTAGATGATCCCTTAGATGCCTCAAGGGAAGTTAACTTCCCTGAGGAGGTTAATGAACCATTGAGAATTTCCTTAAAAGTTGTTAAGTCTCCGGCCAGGGAAAGGAAGAGAAGAATTAATGAGCCTTCCTCTCCGGTTGTCAAGAAGAAACTCCTCTTGGACCCATCAGAGAAAGTCACTACCAGGTCGTAGTCTCGGCAATTAGCCGAGTCGACCCGAGAAGAAGTGACCACACCAACTTCTCTTCCACAGCGGGTTGATGTGGAGAGTCCCGAAAGACCTCTTCATCGAAAGAAACTGGCTTTTAGGAAAAGAAAGAAGGTAATCCTGTCCTCGGTGGTGGCCAGCGCTGCTGCTGGAATTACTATGTCATCTCCTACTCCTGTCTCTGAGCCTAGGCAGGAGGCTCCTAGTCCAGAACAGAGGGACGAGACTGATCAGAGAGAGGAGGCTGTAGAGCCTAGAGAGGATATTATAGAGGAGGAGCATGAAGCTCTGCGATCTTCTTCACCGGCGGTAGAAACTACTCAACTTCCTGTTATACCAGGAACAATCCGCGAAGAGGAGGATCATTTAATGATTGTGACTTCGGTCTACAAGAAGATGCTGATCATACCGCTGCTACTGCCAGCGAAGAAGTACCTGAGGATAGCATGAGCACTGAAGATACATCAATAGAGGTTATTGATGAAACTTTGAATCAAGAAGAGGACATTGATGTCCATAAATCTCCTGAAGTTGTTGAAGACACACTAGTTCCTGAAAAGGATATTGAGGTGGAAGTGTCTCCTGAAGAAGATGTGGGTGAGGAAGTAGCGCCGGAGGAAGCAACTACCGTTGATCCCAAAGGTATTAAATGAAATTATTAATCTTTTTTTCATAGATTAACAACTGACATCTCTATTTTTGATCCATGTAGAAATTGAATTATCTCCAGTTCCTCCTTGCACTGATATAGTACTAATAACAGTAATAGCCAGTGGCAGTCGACATTTGTCGGGCGGTTCTGATACCGAAAGTAGCCAGGCAGTGATGTCTGAGGCTACCTCTGCTAGACTGGAATCTGTACCCACAGAAGAAAGGCTTATTGCTGGGACAAGTCATGGTAAGATTGCCTTTGATCTTTTGATCCTTTTTAATTAATTGTTAATGACAACAACAATCAATGATAGGTTCATTTGTCCTTGCAGAAGAACAACCGGGAGGAGCAACCAGTTCTACTTTAGCTCCCTTGTTTAAAGAACCTTCTATTCAAGTGCAAGAACGTCTATCTGCTGCTGCTTCATCATCAACGGGAGTAGCTGCTACCCCGGGTGCTTTGGCAACTAATCAATTTATCATTAGTTCTTTCAGCAATCTTTTCTTCAATGCATTGGGACCCCTAGTAGATAGGGTACTAGAGAAAGAAGTTGTTGATTTCACTTCTGTTAGAAGCCCAACTTCTCATTTGATAAATGCCATCCGAGGTCAAGGAGATGAAGCTCAAGCTATTTTTCTTGAGCACATACTGGGTGAGCTAGAAGCATTGGTTAAGATCTACAAGGATCTTAATCGAGGGAAAGTAGAATCTTTAGTACAAGCTGAATTTGACAAAATGTCTCAAGAAGTTGCCATTGAGAATGCTAAGTACCAGACTTTCATAGACACTTATACTGCCAAGGTTTTAGAATATGATTCTCAAATGGAGATAGCCACCTCTGCTGCTGGAGAGAAGGAGGAGAAAGTTGTTGAGTTGAAAGCGAAATCTGTTCGTCTTCAAGTGGAGATTGCTCGTGTCCAGGAAGAGTTGAAACTGGTTCAGCATACTCTAGAAGATGAAGTCACACAGCATCAAGCTGCTACTCAGCGACTGGACCTTCTGACTCAAGAACGAAATGAATATGTTACGACTCATCAGGCTGAAATCTCCCGCCGCTTAGTGACCTTACCGACTTTTAATGAAAAGTCCGGAATAGAGGAAGCTAGGAGACGTGTGATGGACTCCCGTGAGGAGCGACTGAAATCTTTAAAGCAGCAGATGGTTAACTTGATGAAACCACCAACTGAATAGAAAGATTTTCTGTATCTTCTTGTTTTGTAATATGTATCTTTGTAATGTCTTTCATCTTTGATCAATAAAAAGACATTTTTTTTATGGCTCTATTATTTATTGTATATCTTATTCAGATATAAATAATAGCGATAGAAAATATATTCAGAGGTGCAAGACATGATATATTTCTTGATTTTGGAAAATAATTATATTTAATTATATCTGCTCAGAGGTAATATGGACATGGCAAATATAATTTATCAAATATCATTATTTCAATAGACAACTTAATCAAAGATGACAAGTTGCTGATATGAACGAAATAAATGAACGAAATGAATCGTCGGGATGAATGGATGGACCGTCAAATAAATTAAATAAACGGATGAACCGTCAAATGAATGTAATGAACGGGAGAGCCATCAGATGACTGATTATGATGAACGGATGAACCGTCGGATAATTAACGGGCGAACCGTCAGATGAATGATTATGATGAACGGGCGAACCGTCAAAGGGATGAACGGATGAACAGTCAAATGAATGTGTCAATTTATTGTTTTAAGAATCTCTGCCTATAAATAGGACAGAAAATCAGATAGGATGGTCACTTTCACTTTTCAACATAAAAAATGTCGTCTGGAGATGCATCCAAGAAGGCTAAGGTTGCCTCGAAGGTGAAAGTGGGTACTGAGGAACATCCAGTCCAACCGGCTCAACCAAAGCAGATAGCAACGGACGAAGGTTCATCTGCCCCCAAACTGCCAAAAAATATCTTGGACTTCCTTCTTGAACTAGGGAAGACTGAAGAAGAAGAAGCCATGAGGATGGCTGCTTGCAAGTTTCTGGTGGGTTCCAGCAAGAATGTTCTCGGCTCTATTGCTGATCATGTCTTCAATAAGGACGGCAGTGGCCCGCGTCCAAATTTTGAGAAGGATGTAGTAACCTTTCTTGATATTATGTACTATTATTCAAGATGAAATAAAATTGAATTTTATTTATGAACTTGTATGATAATTACAAGCAATGTCTTTTATATTTATACATAATATTTCTTGAGGAATTTGCCATTGATAGGCATCATTGCAACTCGACCGTCTAGCTCTGTGAGTTGATAGGCTCCATTTGAGAAGACTTTGTTCACAATATATGGCCCTTCCCACTTTGCATCGAACTTGCCTTTGCTCGAGTGAGTCATAGTCATAGGATGTCTGACTGTTAAAACAAGCTCTCCTTTCTGAAAGGCTCTGACTTTAACTTTGCGGTTGAAAGTCTTTGAGATGCGGGCTTGGTATAGCTTAATATGTTGTTGAGCCATTAACTGCTTCTCATCGAGCGCTTCTAACTCTTGAAGTCGGAGAAGATCGTTATTCTCTGTTGTGAGTTCATTGGCGATAGCAATCCTCAAAGACGGAATTTGGAGTTCCAGAGGTAGAACTGCTTCACAGCCGTATACCAATGAGAAGGGTGTACAGCCTGTAGGGTTGCGGACCGTAGTGCGGTAGGCCCATAAACATTCCCCAAGCTTTTCACTCCAGTTTCATTTGTTAGTGGATACAAACTTCTTGAGGAGCTTGATGATAGTCTTGTTGAAAGCTTCAGCTAAGCCGTTAGTGGCAGGATTGTAGGCTGTCGAAGCGACATTGTCAATCCGGTGATCGTCACAGAACCTTGTAAACTTTTGGCTGATGAACTGAGGTACATTATCGTGGATGATTCGTCAAGGTACACCAAATCTATAGATGACATAGTGTTTGACGAAGTTGATGACGCTGCAGGTCTTGACTACAGCCAATGGTATAGCTTCGGCCCATTTGGAGAAGTAGTCGGTTATTGCCAGTATGAACCGATGTCCTCTAGAAGAAAGAGGATTGATGGGACCGATGATGTCCATGCCCCATGCTTCAAAAGGCCAGGAAGCAGCATTCGGATGAAGGAATTCTGATGGTTGATGAATGAAATCTGCGTGGATTTGACAAGCTCGATATTTTCTCGCATATTCGATGGCATCAGATACCATAGAGGGCCAGTAGTAACCCATGCGTCGGATGCGATCCTATAGCTTAGGACCGGGTTGATGTGCTCCGCAGACACTGTCGTGAGCTTCACGCAATATTTGCTTTGCTTCATCACCAGCAAGACAACGCAAGAGTAGACCGTCATAAGTCCGCCGGTAGAGAGGTTTGGTGGTCTGATTGTAGTAGAATCGTAGAGAGTGTCGACGAATACTCGTAGCCTCCTTGGGATCTTCAGGGAGTATGTCATGTACTACAAAGTCGATGAAGGGAGCTCTCCAATCTTTATTGATAACATTGGTTTCAGTAAGATTACTGAACTCAATATTACGATTGTTTTCGATGCAGAACAATTCCTGGTTAGAGACAACCACCACCTGCTGTCTTTTGATAGGGATGGCTAAAACTGCTGCAAGATTGGCCAAAGCATCTGCTTCAGTATTGCAAGCTCGGGGTACATATTCGATGAAGAAGTCTTTGAATGATGTAGCCATGTTAATTGCCGCTTCAAAGTAAGGCATTAGATCTTGATGACGAACTTCATAAGTCCCTCTAACCTGGTTAACAACCAACTTAGAGTCACCATAGACTTCAAGATACTCGACGTCAAGTTATTTGGCTAGCTGAAGGCCAATGAGTAGAGCATTGTACTCTGCCACGTTGTTGGAGCAAGGCTCATCTAGAGAATATGCTCTTTGAATAGCTGACCCATCTGGAGAAACAAGGACAACTCCAACTCCTGTAACAATGGCACCATTGGGTCCAATCCTGGATGCACCATCAAAGAATAGACGCCAAGTAGGAAATTCTTCGGAGATTGTATTAGATTCCAATGTCTCGTCTGGAATTTCATCATAGAGTTTAGATGTCTCTGGAACAGGATGAGATGCTAAGAAATCTGCCAGTGCTTGACCTTTGACAGACTTTTGAGGGACATATACCATGTCATATTGGGCTAGCAGAATGGCCCATGTAGCCAGCCGAGAATTGAGGTGCTAGGCTTTTTCATCGGTACCCGAAGAGGATTAACTCGGGATATGACATGAATAGTTTGGCCAATAATGTAAAGCCGAGTCTTTTGAATAGCAAACATAAGAGAGGCATTCTTTTTCGACCGGACTATAACGGTATTCTGCACCAATCATAGTATGACTAAGGTAGTAGATGGCTTGTTCGTGGCCTTCTTTGTTCTTTTGGGCAAGTAAAGCCTCCAATGAATGGTCCATAGCACGGACATACATTAAGAATGGTATGCCAGATATTGGTGGCACCAAGACTGGTGGATTCATGAGATATCGCTTTATGTCATCAAATGCTTGTTGACATTCTTCGGTCCAAACGAAAGATACACATTTCTTTATTAGTTGAGTAAATGGTATACAGCGTCCAGACAGATTCAAAATAAATCTCCTGATATACGCAAGTCGACCTTGGAATCCTCGTAGCTCTTTTAGGTTGCGTGGAGGACGCATCTCTTGAATGGCTTTGATCTTCTCGGGATCCACGTGTATACCCTTAGAGGTAATAACGAAGCTGAGAAATTTGCCACTAGAGACACCCAAGAATGACTTGGTGGGATTCATTTTGAGTTGATGTTGGCGCATGAGATTGAAGATAGTTCTCAAGTCTTGGATGTGATCTTCCTTCAGACGACTTTTGACAGTAATATCATCAACGTAGCATTCGACAGTCTTGCGTAGATGATCTCGAAAGATGGTACTCATGGCTCGTTGATATGTTGTACCAGCGTTCTTGAGACCAAATGTCATTATAGTATAGCAGTAGACTCCGCGAGGAGTACAGAAAGAAGTATGCTTTTCATCTTCAGGGTTCATCCGAAAATGACTGTATCCAGAAAATCCGTCCATGAATGATATTCTTTCGAACCCACAGGTGTTGTCAATCATGACGTCCATGATAGAGAGGGGAAATTCATCTTTTAGACATGCTTCATTAAGATCTCGAAAGTCGATGCAGACTCGAACTTTGCCGGTTTTCTTTAGAACTGGGACAACATTGGCTACCCATTCAGGATGTTGCTCTTCTCGGATAAAGCCACAAGCAATGAGCTTCTTGAATTCATCGTCGATTGCGTCCATCATTTCTGTCTTGAAGCGCCGTTGTTGTTGTTTGATCGGTTTTGCATTTGGCAAGATGTTCAGTTTGTGAGTAGCGACTTTGGGATCTAGACCTGGCATGTCTTCATAACTCCAGGCAAAGACATCAATGTATTCTTGAATAAGAAGAATTAATTCTTGCTTATCTGCCTCTGGGAGGTTCTTGCTGATGAATATTGGACGAGGTGACCCGCTCTCTACTACATCAATTTGAACCAATTGATCTTCAGTAGGAGGTTCCCTTTGCTCGAATCGGAGTTCCCATTGGGTATCCATTCGTTGAGCCCAAGGATCTGTTTCAGGATTTTCTTCAACATCCTCGTCATAGCCTTCTGAAAGTTCGACGGAGACCATGTTAGAAGATACAGTCAATCGATGAACTTGACCGATGCTGGTGTCAGAATCCCAAGATCTGGAATCAGAAGTGTTAGAGCGCTCTTCGCTAGCGGATTCAGAGGCTGCTGGGGATAATACTGGGGGTGAAGCATATCGAAGACCTCTTTTGGTCCTGCTGTAATATATTTTTGATTTCCCTTTCGGCACGGCCGTACGGATAGGAATTCTTCTACCCTTACCGTATTTGCGGCCACTCTTGAAGTCGTAACCCATCTTTCGGATAATGTCTTTTGATTGCTGACTGTAACGACGGAGTTGAAGATTGTCATTACTTTTGCTATCATCCGTATAGCTGAATTGTTGTTCCAGTCCTTTACTAAAAAGTATTGGACTCTCACCTTTCTTACGAGCGGGAAAAATATGATATGAATCCTTTGGGTGTTCAAATGAGACTTCTGTTTGAAGAGATTGCACAACTCCCATTATAAATGACTGATAGCCATCTAACATATCCAAATAGCACTTAGCATGATAAATAACATCAGTATACTGGAAAGTAGATGCTTTTTCATTAATTTGTACATTTGTATTTACAGCCGGACCTTTAGCCTTAGCAGGCTTGGTCAGATTGATTACAAGAGGGGGAGAAGAAGAACGTGGAGGAGGATTGACTTTGTTATGACGGAGGTCAATAACAAGCAGCTCAGAGGAGGTGAGCTCCTTTTTATCCTTGTTATGAGATAAATCAATAACAAGTGGCTCAGAAGAGGTGAGCTGCCTTTTTTCCTTGTTACAACGTAAGTCTATAACAAGTGGCTCAGAAGAGGTGAGCTGCCTTTGATTCTTATCATCATCAGTTGGTTGCTTCTGAACTGGCAAGTGAATAGCCAGCGGCTTGGAGGACTGAGGACGAGAAACACACCCTTTAACAGGTATAATGAGGGTATCATTAGGTACTGCTTCTTGTTCTTCTTCAGTATCCAGAGACAGGACAACCTTCATGAATTCATCCTTGTACATACGAGCATCGTTGCAGTATGCTTCGATGCCTTTGAAAGGATAGAGATCAACAACCTTCTTTTGTACCTCTCCATTGTCATCAACATATTTGAAACATTGATGGAGAGTCGAAGGGACAATGTTATGCTCGTGCAGAAACGGTCTTCCCAACAAAGCATTGTAAGAACAACCATGGTTGTAAATGATGTAGAAGGTCACCTTTGTGCGAAGATTGCCTATTTGGAGTTTTAGGCGAATCTTGCCCAGAGGCTCACTCCTTCCTTGATTGAACCCAAGGATGGTGGTGATTGTACTGGAGAGACTATGTACTGGGATCTTCAATGCATCCAATATTGTCTTCGGCATGGTGCTGAGAGCAGACCCTGGATCTATTAGAATACGATCGACTTTCATCGAGTCGACATATCCTGTATAGTAGAGAGGACGGTCGTGTCTGTTGTCTTCCATCAGCATGTCATCCTGTGTGAAAGTTATATTTGGAATTAACTCCAGCGCACTATGACAATGGAGACAAGAGACTGGTTCTGCTTTTTGCTTCTTTAGGAGGGCTAGACAAGTTTCAGCTTGCATGAGAGCCTAGCTCAAAGTTTCCCGAGTCTCTTTGAAGAGGCGCAAGAGCTCGAAGATGGACAGTCGAGCCGGTGTATTGGCTAACTGAGCCAAGATATCAAAGTTGTAAGGCTTTTCAAGTCCAAAAGGAGATGACTTCTTCAAAGGTTTGTCGAAGCGGACTTGTTGTTTGCCTTTGTCAGCGACCGTCGGCTTGGGAGGAGTAGACTCTACAACCGGTGAGGATCCAGTAGGAATATCCTCAGTAGAAGCAGGCTGCACTGGAGCAGGCTCAGAAGAAGAAACCGGATTCTCTTGAGCTTCGGGGTAATCCTTTAGATAGGCTTTCCCTGATCTGGTACCCAGCAGGATTTCCTCATCAACTATGGGGTCAAAAGACACCATATTGCAAGTCTTTGGCTTGCCCTTGGAGTGGTCTTTCTTCTTAGAGGAAGAGGAAAGTTCGAACTCTGAAGCAAGATCCGGATGAATCCACATAATCTCGTCGTTGTCAAGAGACAAGGGGACGAGACCTTCACCTCGTGGAGGAGGGAGATTCTCAATCTCAAGAGTAGCTTTGGGGATAGGAATGACACCATGCTGTACCATCTAGGACGAAAAGTCACCGAATTGAACTGAGACCATGTTTGCGGTAACAGTCTTCTCGTCTTTCTGTAGAGTGACAACACCAGCGTTGATCAGCTCCTGAATTTTGCCTTTGAGCACGTAACATGCTCGAGTGGGATGCCTAATAAACCTGTGATAAATACAGTACTTAGGATGGTCAGTCTTACCGACTTCATCGGGCTTCTTCGGGTCTGAGAGCTGGAGCTTATTGCTTTTGATCAAGCAATCAAAGATGCTTACGGTGTCATTCTCGTCAAAAGAGTATTCTACTTTCGGACGAGGTTCCCTTGGTGGAGGTGCTGAAGGAGTAGAAGTGGACGTAAGGAGAGCTACGTTGACCGCCAGAGATTCTTTGTTCTTATTCGTCAAGTTGATATTCAAAGTTTCTTTTCCCTTGCGATTGTTCTGGCGATTACCACCACCTGATGTCTGGTGTTCATCCCGGTCGAGGTTAGACATTTGTACCCCTAGCTGCTTGAATTTGTCGGCGCTAACTTCAGCTGCTTTAGCGTTGACAATGAAGGATGCCCAATCTTGGAACAGAGTTGACCCCGTCCACATGCTGATAATAGGCAAAAGATTTGCCTTGCAGGTGTCTATGGTGACAGCGGCTGGAGTTCTAGGAGGCATTTTTAAAGCTTCCCGACGGAACCTTTTAATGAAACTCTCAGCAGTTTCATTGTGTCTTTGTTTGATTTTAATAAGGGCTGACATGGTCATGTCGTTGATCCCCTCATAAAATCGTTCCAAGAAGATTTGTTTTAGACCAGAGAATGAGGTGATACAACCATTGGGCAAGCTCCTATACCAATCGTATGCTACGTCGGCTAAACAGCCGACGAATACTCTGGTAAGAAGAGCGTCATTTGGTTGAAGTTGGACAGTCATTACCTCAAAGTGGTTAATGAACTGACTGGGAGAAGTGCTGCCATCAAACCGCGAGATGGTTGGGATCTTGTACTTCGGAGGAAATGGGACTTTCTTCCATTCAACTGGGTAAGGTTTTTTGATCCCCAACCTCTGCAAGTTGTCCTTCTCTTTGAAGGCCTCAAACTGAGTGCGTAGGAGTTTGACAGCTTCTTTGGCATCTTCCACTGATGTAGAAGGAGCAGGCTGAGTCACAGTGTTAGGGGAAGGAATAGCATAATAAGTACTACCCCCAGCACCTGATTGACTGGGTATAGGTTGGACCTGTACAGGAGGTACTTGAAGAGATGCTACCCCCAGCCCTGCATTGACAGGCACCGACGATGCTATGATTTCAGGATTTGTAGGAGGTACGATCGGTGGTACTGTATGCTGGGCCACAATAATAGAATGCATACTTGCGACCATCTCGGCCATGGTCTTCAACTTGTCTTCTAGTGCAGCTATTCGTTGTTCTTGACTAGCTGAACTGGAAGCATCTGGGTCTTCGGTGACAACATAAGCTGTCACTTCTTTAGGTACAGTGGAGGACACTGTCTGTTCTGAACTTTCACTGTATGCATCATAGTCGGAGAAAGAATCATCTCCCGAGTGAGAAAGAGGAAGATGACCGGAAGGATCTTGAAGATTCCTTTGACCGATTGTATCTTGGCTTCGGGATCGAGTATGTTGGAACACTCCTTCAGAAGATTCTTGGAGTAGATCCAAATACCGCTGGCTTGGCTTGCGAGGCTTGTCGTGCTTGGAGCACTTCCTACCCCCAGTGTCTCTGGAAGTCATGTTGACAAAAGTGCACAAAACTTCGTCTTCATCTTGTGACATAGGTTCAGAGTTTGTAAAGTTCAGACGATCGAAGACAGATCGTCTTGTTGTTTGACAACAACACTTGATGACGACCTTGTGGTCATAATGGTGTCCAAGTGGTTGCTCTGGAGGCGTTGAGATGTTGTCCCGTTTTTGTTTAAGGTGTTCTCGAAGATCAGGCACAGTGAAGGGACGAGAAGAAGTTCGAAGGACATGTTCTTTGACAATATTCGGAACATGGTTCCGGTTCTTCAAATGTTTTCTTCCTTGAGTGTACAGGGAAGTACTCATTTTATTGGCATAGGTGTCCAAATTTTTGATCCTGGAAGTTTGCTTCTGATGCTGGTTAGTCTTCGGCATTGGCTGTTTACGTTTCACCGAAGTTGATCGATTGAGATAAGTTCTTAGATCAGCAAACTCACCCCCAGGGGTTTCTATCTGAGACACCAGCAATTTTCCCTGTCTTGAACGGGATATCTTGAGAGTTGGGAGATCTTGGAATTCTGCTACCGGAGTAGGCAGAATACCCCTCTGATCAGTACACTTCCCTTTAGCAAGGAGAGAAGAAGAACCCTTGTTAGAGATAATTCTTGTACTGACTGGTGCCGAGGCACGTTCAGATTGATCTTCTACGGTAAAAACCGAGGAAGACTGAGAAAAGACCAAAGGGCCTTTTCCTTTGTTTTGTGAAGAAAGGTTAGCTAAAGAGCGTTTCCCTCTGTTGTCTTCCAAGTCATGGGACGAGGAAGTTTGAGAAAAGACCAACAGGCATTTTCCTTTGTTCTGGGGAAGAGGAGGAATAGCCAAAAGACTACCCCCAGTGGATTGTGCAGGAGCAACTAGGTACTTGAGAAGAGGAGCAGAGCTTTTCCTCTTGCTGTGAGAAGAGGAGAGATTAGCCAAAGGGCTGTCTCTCTTAGACTGCGCTGGCACAGTTTGCGCAGGGGTTGGAGTGGCCGTTGGCGCACTGGCAGGTTGCGCATGAGTAACTCTGGCAGAAGGTCTTCTGGCCTCAGTCACAGTGGCTTGTGCAGCAGGAGTCTTGTTACCAGAGTATTTGGGTTACACTCTAGTTGTAGGAGTGGTGGATTGCGCAGGCAGAGTGGCAGCCAACTGCGCAAGAGGAATATGAGGCTTGCACTTTGACAAAGCATCATAGGAAGTAGTTTGTGCACTGGCAATAGCAGACTGCACATGAGTAGTAGAGGCAATTTATGCAACAGCAGAGACAATAGACTGTGCAACAGTCTTAGCAGCAGAGACTTTAGACTGTACAGCAGTCTTGGTGGCAGAATCAACAGACTGCACTGCAGTCTTGGGGACCCACACTGGGTGCACTTTGTTCGTGGCAGAAGTTGTTGCAGTGCGTGTGGTGGTCCCGAAGTTGATCATGGCTTCGTAGGCTGTCTGGCTGACCTTCACAACCAGCGTCTTCTGCGTCTTTCCGATAGATGCAA
This sequence comes from Iris pallida, assembly GCA_029216955.1. Taxonomy (NCBI): domain Eukaryota; kingdom Viridiplantae; phylum Streptophyta; class Magnoliopsida; order Asparagales; family Iridaceae; genus Iris; species Iris pallida. The sequence goes on along the minus strand of JANAVB010020076.1, from coordinate 38,941 downwards.
CGTCACATTGAGTTGTCACTTCCTCGTCAGAGGAGAAAGTCGTCCCCAGCAGAGTCGCCATTTTGTTTGCAAAAAGAAAAGTTGATCTTTATTTCAACAAACTTTGTAAAGAAGATTACAAGAATTCTGGAAAAGTACAACTATAGGAATCCGATCTGAAGACGATCGCTTTATCCCTTGGACGATGTGAACTTTGAAGACGGTAGCCTCTGAAGATTGCAGCAGCACTTTGGCAAGAACTCCTGATCTCTAGTGATGATTCTGATCTCTGTGTGTGTGTGTGTGATCCCCTCTAGGGAAGGACTTGAAACTCTATTTATAGAGTTCTGGAAATAACTACTTTTTAGTTATTCTGGACTGTGCAAGATGGATTGCACTGCATTGGACAGCGCAGACATCAGACTGCACTAGCAGTTATTTGATCGTGGGCCAACTGTATTGGACACATGGCATTATTTGATTGAAATACGCATGATTGTGTACAGACAGTTACCACGTAATGAGTCATTGATGGCATGAAGGCCACGTGTATTTTGTCAGTTATATTGATGGAGTACGCCAACTAAATTATGCTGGCTTCGGATTGTGCTGGGATGGACCGCGGTGGGATGGACCGCGCTGCAGAGAGTCTGGCAGATTGCGCTGCATGTACAGCTGTCCTCGAGCGCTGTGCTGTACGATAAACGCACAGTTTTCTTGTTCTCCGTGCTGTCAGCTGTCAGAAGATCTGATTCTCTGTCAGGTAATGATGACGAGGCCACGTCAGCATGCGCACTTAGATGATTGTGCAGTTCAGCCTGCGCAATCGAATTGTTGCCTAATCTGTCTTCTGCGCAGTTCACTTGAAGGATGTATAATTTGATTTTCATGACTTTGTTGATGGGTGCAACTTGATTTTTAGGACCAACACTGAGCATCCATATGGCCTGGAGCAGCAGAAGCAGGAGCAACTAGATCAGGTGGAGGTAGAGCAGCACCGGGTGGAAGTAGAGACAGGGGTATTTCCTATACCTAGTCAACTCAGAAGGTGACCCAGATGTAGGACAAATATCAAGGTTGATGCCAAACTTTCTAAAGAAATCGTAAGATGCATGGGGTAAAGGAGGTTGCGGCCCACCCTTCGTCAACTGATCATCCAAGCTATAAAGGTCATGGGGACAGAAAATTTGACTCTAAATAAGGATGATACATGGCGAACAACTCGAAAAATGTGATCTTATCAGTAGATCCCGTCTTGGGAAGTAAAGCAGAGTAAACAAATCGATGGAGTTCATAGAAGTTTTGGTTAAGGTGCTTTGCATACAGCCGACCGCTCCGAGGGACGGGGTTCGGATGACACATTGCAGGCTTAAGAGAGTTAAGGGTCACATCGTCACGAAATTAAACTTTGTTTATCTTGACAAGTGCTTCGCCGATGTCCGGCATATGGAAGTAATCACAAATATCAGTCGAGTTAAACTCAATTTCAGTTCCACTGACACAAGTGCAAATACTGCCATCATCTTTTACTTACAAGTTGCAGTAAAACATACACACGACATTCTCATAAGTTTCACTGGTTGTTTCAAAGAAATTTCGGAGTCCTAAGTGTTCAAAGGTTGAAGCATACTCCTAGAAAATAGTAAAATTTACTGATTTTCTGGGGCAAATTTCCTGGTATCATAAAGAGGTAAACCAAGAGTCTGATATTTCCAGGGATGGAAATAGGTTCGTGTCGAATTCTTCTTCGTCGGTAGGATGAGCAGGATTGAACACATTCATGGGTTCGTATTCCAAAGTGGAAGATGAAGCCGCGAACTCTCTCTTCTTTCTCTTGAGAAGCTTGGGGGCCATGGAATTGAAAAAAGGAAAAAAAAGAAGAGATATACCTCAAAGAAAAAAAATAGAAAGATGAGTAGAGAACACCTTCTCAAGCCTTCTAGATCTAAGGAGGAAGAAGATTAGAGCTATGAGAATGTCGTAATAGAAACTAGGGTTTTGTTTTTGTTACTCGGTTGAAGAAGAAATATTGAGAAGAAGATGTATATATAGGAGCTAGGGCCAGCTACTGCTGTTCTGGAAATATGAAATGCCGCCAACCGAGTTCAACCCAAACTCGGTCAGAAATCAGGTCGAGTTATGTCAGAGTTCGGCCACTGGGATTTTTAATTTATTTTATGAATAATGAATAATAAATGTACTTAATAATGCTTAACTTCTTCGATTAATTAACATTCATTACTTTGGGTTAACTGTAGTGGCCGGATCCCAGCTAGTGGTAGTCTGAAGACTAGTATATCGTGTCGCTTCAGGCTGTTTATGCATGTATGACAAAAGGGCCCTTTCAGCTTGTACCCAAAATAACTTCAATTAATAAATCTAGAAATCTCAACTTTTAAATAATTTTATTAAATATAACTCATTATGAATCTGAAAATTCAAGTATGCCTAACTCCCGACATAGATAGTTGAAACGATCTTCAGCTAGCAGCTTTGTAAAGATATCTGCTAATTGATGATCTATGTTAATAAATTCTAAGCAAATATTCCCTATTGTTGATGATCATGTAAAAGTGATGACGTATCTCTATGTTCTTTGTGCGTGAGTAACAAACAGGGTTCTTAGTCAAATTAATCGTGCTAGTGTTATCCTAGTATATGGGAATCTTCATGTAGTACAGATTGTAGTCTTCTATGGTTTGCATCATCCACAAAATCAGTGTACAACAACGTCCTACGGCGATGTACTCAGCCTCAGTTGTTGATAAGGCAAAAGAGTTTTGCTTCTTGGTAAACCAGGAGATTAAAGCTTTTCCTAGGAAATAACATGTACCACTGGTACTTTTATGGTCTACTTTGCATCCTGCATAATCTGCATCTGAATAACAAATTAGGTCAAAAGATGTGGTTTTAGGATATCACAAGCCGATGGTAGAAGTTTCCTTAAGGTATCGGAAGTTACGCTTAACGACGCATAAGTGTGATTCCATAGGACTAGCTTAGTATCGTGCACAAATACAAACACTAATTGTCCTAAATTTCTACTACGATTTTTTTTATATTTTTGTATTTATTTTGTACTTCGTATCTGCGCGTCGCATACGAGTTCGCATTTTTTGTATTTGCGTAGTGTGCGAGATTTGCATTTCATATTTGCTCGACGAGTGCGAATATGTGTCGAGGTACATATTTTAGAAAAAAACATTTTTACTATAAATTTTATTTTTATAGAAAAGCACATGTTCGAATAAACGTGATAAATATTTTTATTTTTATTTTTTTAAAAAAAGAGTTATTTTATTCGTCATTTAAAAATAAGTAGTGATTTGAAAATTTTGGGTTATATGAAATATATTCCAAATATTTTACGAAATTTGAAATTTTCTTATTAATATATTTTTGTTATTTATAAAAACTATTTTATGATTTAATATTTAAGTAATTACCTTGATTTTTGAAATTAATTAATGCTATATTTTAATATTTATGAAAAAGATATTTAAAATTTTGTTTTATCTAATATTTAAATTATTTTGATAATTTAAACTTGGAAAAGTTTTTATTTTAAATTAAAGGAAGTTATCTAGATTGATTTGATTTAGATTGCTTAAATTCTAAATCGATTTAAATAAAAAGATGGAATTATCCATCGGGGTTTAAACCATTGCAAGTCCTTATCCAACTGGGAATTTCCACCTTCTATATAAGGAGAAGTACTCTTCCATGATTTTCTACCATCCATATTGTGCATCGTGTCTGTGCCTCTACATCCACTATAATTTCCATTACAAATACATATTTTCCCGTCCGACAAACCGGACGTCCACCTCGTGTCGGGACACAACCCCGGCATGACACATCCAACCCGACGATCCTACCCCAAATCCGACTTCAGTGTCCCCAGCATCCGACCATCGTCCCCGCCATCGACCTGAAGAACAGATGGCAACTCTAGAGGGGGTGAATAGAGTTATAGCAATAATAACCAATTAAAAATTCAACTCTTTCACGATCTAAATATAATCAGAGTAAATACGGAAAATAAATAAGGAGCAAGAGAGCATGCGCAAACACAGCCGATTTTAACCTGGTTTCCCTCGTGGAGGACTAGTCCAGGCCTGAGAACTCTAGCTCAGGATTAAATCCACTATTTGTAAAATTGTAGTTACACCCCATGCCTTTACTTCAGAAGAGCACGTCAACTTCTTACAATGGATCGCAGTGGCGATGCTTGAAATTTTCCAAGCGACTTCTTGAACTCTTGCACAAGACTCCTAAATGAGAGATGCTGAGCACTCGAGACTTAGGAAACTTGTGGCTAGTAGATGAGAAGGGTATGGCTTATATTGAGCTTAAGAGAGAAGAGAAGATTGGATGATTGAAAATGAGAGAATTCTTGGCCTATTTATAGGTTTTTAACAGGCAGAATTCGACAAGAATTTTGGTAGGAATTTTCAAAAATTTGGTCGTTGGACAACTAGCAACCAGCCAACCCTAAAAATTAGGGTGCTAATTTTTAGGGGACAAAGTTCGGCCCGAACTCTGTGTGGAGGCAGAGTTCGGCCCGAACTCTGTCTCCAGAGCACAGAACTGGTCCAAGGGTCCAATGGGCTAAGTTTGGATATGGAGCTTTATGGATTTTGGATGGGATGTGGGTTGAGTCTCAAGAGCCCAGCATAACTCAGCTTACAATCATTCTAGACTCAATAAATATAAAAATACAGATGCGAAAACGACTTGTATTTCCACAACTGAGCTGTCGTCTGGCTTGAACAGAATATTGTCGCCGTGTGTCGTATTGAATTATCACAAGTATTATTTAGTCAATGTTATCAATATTTGGTTGACTGCGACTTTGTGTCAACAATCTCCCCCATATTGATAATTGACAAAATAATAATTGTATATTCAATATCCATACCTGGACACATGTAACGACATAGCTCCCCTATAATAAGTGCCGAGTTTTAAGAGTAGCTCCCCCATGAATAATGCTGTGAATCTTTGTTGGCCTGTTGATAATATTCTTCCAAGCGCATATATAAACCAAACAGAAATATACACATAACTCCCCTTTTGGAATTTAGCAATATCAGATAGATAAATGAAAACTGGCAAAACACACATAAAGGAGAAGAAACTGCATATAAAATAAGATAATGACCAAGAGCCATAGAAACTGATAATAGATCTACCAATGTCTCAAAAGCATAATGCATAATAAGTCTACTACAAACCAAGTACATAAAAGTAACTAAAGCATAATGTAGAAAACATGATCTAAGATCTCCAGTAGCAGCCTCAAGTAGCAGTACAAAACCATCAACGAGCACGAGAGGGCCCGGCGTCGTCCGAAGGATAAGTAAAGGAGCGACGTGGGTCCACAAAAGCCGCATCCGGATCCATGTAGCGACGAACCCAAGGGTCATCAATACGAAAACCCTCATGATCGAGATCTCGCTCCATAGGAGTGGGCATGGTAGGATAGCGAGACATGGAATACCGGATGTCATGCAGCGAGTTGCTGATAGCACTCATCTACAATGTGGTCCGATAATCTAGCTGAGTCCAAAGATCGTCCTCCAAAGCAAAATGATCTCGGAGCATGGTCTGAATAGACTCGAGAGTGGCAGGAGGAGGAGGAGGATCCTGTCCGAGAGGAGGGGCATCCGGCTCATCCTCAGAATACTCAGACACGACCGGGGAGCCAATGGCTGCATGAAGCCTCCTTGCCTTGGAGAGAAAGGCAGGGGCAGGTAAGAATGGACACTCATCAAGGGGTACATGGAACGCACGAAAGATCATAGGAAGGTATAAGGCATAAACCAAAGATCTTGGTTTCTTCATGCAGTTGATCATCCAATCCATCATTGTGCGTGGGAGGCTAAAAGGAACATAGAAGTGGAGATGGTACAAAGCTGAAATCTTAAAATAAGTAACTTCATCGGTAGAACCCGCTTTGGGTAGAATGGTGTTGAAAATGATCCGATGAAGCTCATAGAAATAAGGATTGAGGTACTTTTCCAAGAGCTTACGAGGACGTGTGTTAGGGCTACACAGGTCGTCCTTGAAGCTCTCTAGAGAAATCCTTACGAGAAAGATAAAGGATCTAGCTTCAACAAGCTTCTCCCAAGAATTAGGCTCAATAAGGTCAAGATATTCGGCTAATTCAAAATCATCAAATGAGATATCAATACCCGCAACACGTAAATAGATACGAGTATCATCATGAGTCAAATTGCAATAAAACATTTGTATTGCACTACGATAAATGACCGAATTAGAAGTAACGAGTTCATCAAGACAGAGGTCATTAAAGAGTGCATTATATTGTGAGAAAATGTAAAGTTTATGGGGTGTCCCGCAAACACCGGACGTGTCCAAAAATTACTAAACCATTTATTGGAAGCGTCTAGTGATATAAAAATTCGGTCGTCGAAAGTATTTGGATCACATGGACGTGGAGGATTGAACAACGGATGGGTTTGTTGTTCAATTGCCGGTGCAACGGGTGGTGCAACGGGCGGCTCAACGGGAGAAGGAGCATTCGACGAGGACGCACCCTCGGTCCGAAGTCTCTTCCCACGGTTAAGCAATCGTGGAGCCATAACACAATAGATAGAAAAAAAATTTGAGATGTAGAAAAGAAAGGAGTTATACCTCAAGATATTGAAGGATTATGAAAGAGAATTGAAAAACCAAGCCTCCTCCTTGAATTTTGGGAAGAATGGAACACAAGAAAGAAGAAACTAGGGTTAGGGTTTTGAGAGTTTTGAGTAGGAGAAGTAGAAAAGGTGGTAAGAAGGAAGAAGAGGGAAGAGAAACCGAAATAAAGGGGAGGGTTTCTCTTGGTCGGGTCAATTTATGGTCATTGGATCAACAATAGGATCAACGGCTGAGCCTGTTCCCGGTTCTAAAACAGGCAGGCCGAATTCGGCCCGAACTCTGGTAGGGGCAGAGTTCGGCCCGAATTTCGGATCCTGGGGACAAAACAGGAATCAGGCTGAGTTGAGACAAAAATTGGTTAAGTAAAGATAAAAACCAATATATTACATGAGTATAAGTACAGAAAAAGATCCAATAAGTAAGTAGATGGATAGCAGAAAGTGAGTTCAAAGTAGTAATATGAAGTTTGAAAAATTAGTATTTCAGCAAGTGATAAATAAAAAATGAACCGTGTAATAAACAAGGAATTATATCATAATTCAATATTTTGAAGCTGCCATGGGTTAGCTGCAGGGGCCGGATCCCAGCTAGCGGTAGTCCTGAGGACTAGTGCACCATGTCGCTTAGGCTTTTACGCCTTGTTGTCAGAAGGACCCTTTCGGCTTGTACCCATAGCAAGTTCATCATAAGAGAATCATAATATATTCGATATTTACGCAGGTTTATTTTAATTTATAACAGCTTCATCTAAAATTCTAAGTTCACGACAAAGAAAATTGAAGCGCTCTTCGGATAATGGATTGGTGAAGAAGTCTGCTAACTGATGATCAGTGTCAATAAATTCTAAGTTAATCGTGCCATTTTGCTGATGATCACGCAAAAAGTAGTGTCGTATCTCAATGTGCTTCGTACGTGAGTGACAAATGGGGTTCTTGGTAAGATTTATTGCACTAGTGTTGTCACAAAAGATTGGAATATGCATGAAAGATAAATTATAGTCTTCAAGGGTTTGCTTCATCCACAGAATTTATGCACAACAATGCCCAGCTGCTATGTATTCAGCTTCTGTTGTGGATAGTGCGACAGAATTCTGCTTCTTGCTAAACCAAGAGACTAAAGCCTTTTTTAATAAATGACACGTGCCGTTCATACTTTTACGGTCGACCTTGCATCCAGCGAAGTCAGCATCAGAGTAACCAATAAGGTCAAAGGATGTTGACTTGGGATACCATAGGCCCACTGTAACTGTACCCTTAAGGTATCGAAAGATACGCTTAACTGCGGTCATGTGTGATTCCTTAGGATTCGCTTAATATCTAGCACACAGGCAAACGCTAAACATTATATCAGGGCGACTGGCAGTAAGATAGAGTAAACTGCCTATCATACCTCGATACTTACGTTGATCTACGGGTTTGTCGCTATCATCTGGTTCAAGTTTGGTTGAAGTAGCCATAGGAGTGCTGATTGGTTTGACGTTATCAAGGTCGAATTTCTTCAGCATGTCCTTTGTGTACTTCGACTGACAGATGAAGGTTCCATTTGACATTTGTTTGACTTGCAGCCCGAGAAAGTAGTTGAGTTCTTCCATCATGCTTATCTCAAACTCGGTCTGCATACACTTGGCAAAATCTTGACAAAGAGTTTCATCAGTAGAACCAAAAATAATATCATCTACATATATTTGTACTAAAAGAATAGTGTCTTTGAAAGACTTTATGAAAAGTGTAGTGTCAATTTTCCCTTTTGAAAAACCTTTCACAAGCAAGAAATTGCTTAGCCGTTCATACCAAGCTCTAGGGGCTTGTTTGAGGCCATACAGTGCTTTCTTTAGCTTGAACACGTGGTTGGGAAATTTGTGATTTTCAAAGCCAGGGGGTTGTTTTACATAAACTTCCTACTTAATAAAACCATTCAAGAAAGCACTTTTAACATCCATTTAAAATAATTTGAAATTTTGAAAATTTGCAAATGCACAAAGCATCCGAATGGATTCTAATCTAGCAACAGGAGCATACGTCTCATCGTAGTCGATACCTTCCTCTTAGTTGTATCCTTGGGCTACTAGACGAGCTTTGTTGTGTGTGACTGAACCATCTTCATTCACTTTGTTTCTAAAAACCCATTTAGTACCAATAATCGAGTGATTAGCCGGTCTAGGAACAAGTTCCCATACTTGGCTCCTCTCGAATTCGTTGAGTTCCTCTTGTATAGCAGAAATCCAAAATTCATCATTGAAAGCTTCTAAAATGTTTTTAGGCTCAATTTGTGAAATAAAGGCAGTGCTAGCAATAGAGTCTCTTAATGATGATCTAGTAGTTACTCCTCGTGAAACCTCACCGATTACCAAATTTTTTGGATGTGATGGCTTGAAAGAGAATTTCCTAGACAAGCTTTTCAGAGAATTTGTTTCGATTGTGGTGTTCATTGGAGTAGACGTTGATGGCTCAACATCATCATCAAGAGTAGCTGCTGCACTGTTATCTTCATCAAAAGTCACATTGGTAGACTCTTCCACAATTAATGAGCGTTTGTTAAAAACTCTATATCCCTTACTCTTGGCAGCATAGCCAAGGAAAATACCATTGTCAGCTTTGGCATCAAATTTGCCTAAGTTGTCTTTGGTGTTAAGAATAAAACATCTACAGCCAAAAACTCTAAAATAAGAAACATTTGGGGTTCTCCCGAACCAAAGCTCATAGGGTGTTTTCTTCGTAATAGGACGAATAAGTACCCTATTTAAAATGTGGCATGCTGTACTGACAGCTTCAGCCCAAAAGTATTTCGGAAGTGAAAACTTGTTCAACATGACTCTAGCCATATCGCCAAGCGTCCTATTCTTTCGCTCCACAACACCATTTTGTTGGGAAGTTCTTGGACAAGAAAACTCATGATCAAATCCATTGGAATCACAAAACTTTTTAAAATCAGAATTTTCGAACTCGCCTCCATGATCACTTCGGATTCGAGTAATCATGTAGACTTTTTCGTTTTGAACTTTCTTGACAAAAATTTTAAAAACTGAAATAGCATCACTTTTATAAGTAAGAAAGAAAACCCAAGTAAATCTTGAAAAGTCATCAACAATGACAAAGGCATAGAGTTTTCCACCAAGACTGGCTACTCTACTAGGGCCAAATAAATCCATATGGAGTAGTTGCAGGGGTCTAGTAGTGCTTACAGAGTTTATGGAATGAAAAGATGACTTGGTTGCCTTATTCAACTCACATTCGGCACATACGGTGTCCTTTTTGAATGTGATGTCAGGCAAGCCTCTAACTAGCTTCTTGGTCGTTAGCCTGGATATGGTATCCATATTGGCATGACCAAGACATTGGTGCCATAGTAGTCGTTCATCTTTATGAGCATATAGGCATCTACCTGCATTGTTAGTATTTCCAGACAAATAGAAAATATAAATATTATCCTCTCTTATCCCTTCAAAAGCAATGTCTCCTGTTGACCTATCATAGATAAGGCATTTGTTTTGTCCAAAGTTAATGGCATAACCATGGTCAGCAAGATGACTGATGCTGAGCAAGTTATGCTTTAACTCGGTTACTAGGCAGACATCCTTTATTACGGGAGAGGAAGGATAACCAATAATACCATTACCTATAATATAACCTTTTAGGTTATTACCGAAGGATACATATCCTTCTCTTTTTATCGATAGTGATACGAAAAGATGTGCGTCTTCCGTCATAAGCCGCGAGCATCCACTATCGAGAATCCACTTACTCTTAGTTGAGGAGGGAAGGTCCACCTACATCAAGAGTAGATGTGACCTTTGGTACCCAAGTTCTTGAGGGTCCTGAAGAGTTAGTTTTTGGAAACCATGCATATATCTTTCTATCTACTAGTCTTCTAATTCTACATTATGGTGAAATGTGTCCATGTAAACCATAATAAGTACATGTAGCATTCCTATTTACATTTGGAGCATGCTGATGATGTCTATAAGCAGAATAATGAGGAGAGGTGTAATGATATGTAGATTCAGCATGGTGATGATGACTATGTGGAGTGGCATGGTGATATTGTTGATATGGCATGGCATGATGATATTGTCTATATGGCATGGCATGATAAGATTGTCTATATGTAGAGTGATATTGATTGTGTCTTTGTGCAACATGGTGATGACTGTATCTATGTGTAGCATGATGTTTTTGTGACATATGATGATTATTTCTACGTGTATGTGGTTTGTGTCCTTTGTGAAAGTGTGTGTACATGTAAGCATGATTGTGAGCAGCATGAGGATGACGTGGTTGACTAGTATGAGTTGTGGCATGCTTTGTGTGTGTCTCATGAGATTGGGTTTGAGGTTGAGCAACCTATTTTCCCAATTTAGTCTCTAGTTTCTTAGAGACAGCTTGCAATTCAGTAATCTTAGCATTCAAACCATGCATCTTAGTAATAGTAATCTTGTGTCTACTCTTTTCTTCTGTAAGCTCCGTGTTGAGTGTTGTGATTTCTTGTGTTTGTTGCTCAATACGTGCCTCGGCATCATGTAAGCTTATTTTAAGCTTAGATACCTCATCAGTGACATCCGTGGGTGTAGTGTCTCTAATATTATCAAGTAATAGAGAAAGTCTTTGTATTTCGACTTCATGACTTTTGATTTTGTCCTTGGCTTGTTTGTATTTACCAATGACCTTTTTATGGTCACTAAGTAAATCGATGAAAGCATCGCCAAGTTCATCAAAAGTGAAGTCGTCAAGAGTTTCGTTAGATACCTTGTCGGACGTCGCCATTAGGCACACATTAGCCGTATCTTGAGAAGAGTTCTTTTCTTCCTCGGAGTCACTAGCTTCGCTTTCATGCCAAATGCTTGTGTTGGCATATTTCTTTGAAGAGGTCTTCTTGTGTGGCTTCTCATAGCGGTAGCTCTTCTTTAAGAAAGGATAGTCTTTTCGGACGTGTCCCGTCTTCTTGCAACCGTAGCAAGTTGGCTCTTCTTCTTTATCTTCTTGTGGTTCCTTCCTTCTTCGATTGAAGCGAAGGAATCTCTTGAAGTTGCGAACCATGAGAGCTTGATCATCTTCTTCTGAGTTATCGTCATCCGTCTCTTCGGGTTCAGCCCTCCGTCGGTGAGCTTTGAGTGCGATCTCCTTAGCCTTAGGAGCAGGCTTTTCGAAGTCCTTGAGGTCAAGCTCATGAGTCATTAGCTTTCCCATCAAGGTCTCCATAGACATGGTTGTGAGATCATTTCCTTCTATGATGGCTGTCACCTTAGGGTTCCAAACTTTTGGTAGCCCCCTAAGTAGCTTGCGAATCTTCTCGTAATTTGAATATTGCTTCCCAAGCGAAGACATGGGGTTGATGATGTCGAGGAATCTTGTGAATATTTGCGTAATCATCTCGTTTGGCTTCATCTTGAAGGCCTCATATTCTTGAGTGAGATGACTTATCTTTGATTCCTTGACTTGGGTGGTTCCTTCATGCGTCACTTCTAGAAGCTTCCATACTTCGTAGGATGTGGTGCATATAGAAACCCTGTTGAACTCATTCCTGTCTATAGCACAGAATAAAGCATTAATAGCTCTTGCGTCTAGACTTGCCTGTTTCTTCTCCTCGTCAGAATATTTGTCATGTGATTTCTCAACGAGATCGCCATTGACAACTATTCTGGCGGGCTTTTTGTAACCGTCAGTGACGATAGTCCACAGGTCAAAGTCTAGCGACTTGAGATAAAAACTCATCCTTGTTTTCCAATACGTGTAGTTAGTTCCATCAAATAGGGGAGGCCTATGAGTGGACTGTCCTTCACCGTGATTGAAAATCAAGGATTGTGTGGTTGCCATGGATCAGCTCTAGGATGTAAGTCCTTGTAAAGAGAACAGAGCTCTGATACCAATTGAAGAACAGATGGCAACTCTAGAGGGAGGTGAATATAGTTATAGCAATAATAACCAATTAAAAATTCAACTCTTTCACGATCTAAATATAATCAGAGTAAATGCGGAAAATAAATAAGGAGCAAGAGCGCATACGCAAATACAGCCGATTTTAACCTGGTTTCCCTCGTGGATGACTAGTCCAGGCCTGAGAACTCTAGCTCAGGATTAAATCTACTATTTGTGAAATAGTAGTTACACCCCGTGCCTTTACTTCAGAAGAGCACGTCAACTTCTTACAATGGATCGCAGTGGCGATGCTTGAAATTTTCCAAGCGACTTCTTGAACTCTTGCACAAGACTCCTAACTGAGAGATGCTGAGCACTCGAGACTTAGGAAACTTGTGGCTAGTAGATGAGAAGGGTATTGTTTTCCATAAATAAATTCACTTTATTTATTGTGTTTCTGGGAAAATTACAACTGTAGGAATCCGATCTAGAAGACGATCGCTTTATCCCTTGGACTATGCGAAGAAGAAAAGCTCTCAAAATTTTGACAGTAAGTTAGATAACTATATATCTGTACAATGAATGAGAAAAAGAACTCTATTTATAGAGTCAAAAATAATAACTGAAAAGATAACTGTCTTCACCGCCTGTGCCTAGTTGAAAATCACGCAGGATTTAACATACGCAAGGTTGTGAGCAGTTACTGGACGTGGCCTGTAACTGCTGGACACATGGCAATCATGTATGAGTCGTTTGCAAGTTACAGGACACGCAGGCGAGAGATCAGTGGCATGGCTGCCACGTACTCCAATTTGATGAAATCCACGCAGACTTGTTGAAGACGAAATCCACGCAGACTCGGGGCAGAAAGCTTCAAAATCCACGCAAACTTGGGGCAAGAAGCTTCAGGATCCACGCAGACTTGGGGCAAAAAGCTTCAAAATCCACGCAGACTTGAGGGAAAAAACTTCAGAATCCACGCAAACTTGAGACAAAAAGCTCAAAATATACGCGGACTTTGGGACGGAACATAATCCACGCTCGATTGAGGCAGGACTGCCAGCTGTCTTGATTCGACGTGCCTCGACTGACACAAAATCTCTGACAGTGATTGCTTTTGTCAGTTGCATTAAATGACAAAAAGCTCTTTTGGTACGCCAACTTGGTGAAGGCTGAGTCTTGCTGAAGAAGATTTCGAAAGTCACGTAATAGTCGGCTGTGATCTCTCGAGTTCCGTGCATACGTGGCATACGAGAAGACATTCTTCGACCGTCATGCTGTCAGTCATAATTACACTCTGACAAATGATGAGCTGTTTCCCAGCGTGACTTTTAAATATTGTCCTGATCAACTCAGCGTGACTGTTGGACTTGTTCTGATCAACTCAGCGTGACTGTTCATTTTTAAGGCCTACAAAACCTCCTTCAAAGTTTTCAAAAGTTGAAAAGACTTCAAAATTTTGAAATACTTTGAAATCGAGATGTTAAAATAAATTTAGTCACGATGACTTTAATGAGATATTTATTCCTAAATAATTAGACTGTTGGGATTCTGTGCAGTTAGGATCCCGTATCAAGCTCCTAAATCGAGGTAAATCATGATGGGCCGTTTGGAATTCTTCATGAGCCTATAAATAAGCCATAGATTACTTCTTTCCTTCTTTACTTGCATTTGAAAGAGAGAACCCACAGAAGAGAACTTCATCTTCCCCGACGAACTCCTTCTTCCCCGACTTCTTCTTCTCCTTTCTCAGCCGCAATGGCTCCCAAGAAAGCTGATGCTCAGGCCAAGGGGAAAGCCCCTGCAACTTCTTCGCGTGCCACTACTGACAGACTTCCTCGACAGGAAGTCCCGCAAGCTCCTATGCATCGTAAGTGATGGAAGAACATGAACTGTTGAAGATGAGTTTGATGAAGATGAACTCCACATAGAATTTTTTAGGATTTTAAGATAATAAACTTCAGAAATATATCCCCCCTTCTTTGGGCAAAGGATATTAATAAAGTATGCCCCCCTCTTTAGGGTCGGCCATACTTCACATCTTCGTGTTTATGAAGCTCTGTGTTCCACTCAAAGGAGCATGACTCTCATGATTCTGCGTGACTTTTCATGTTTGGCAGAAATGTCCATGTTGAAATAGTCACGCAGCTTTCATGATGACGCTGCATGATTTTTCACATGTTGACAGAGATGTTAATGTTGAATTATTCACGCAGACTTCTGATAGTCATCTTCTAGATAGATTAGTCTTGATCTGTCAGCGTGTTTTTGTCATTTTTACTTAAATGTGATTCTGGCAATGATGCGTGACTTTCATCTTAATCTGTCTGGACTTTGCATGAATTAATCATCCGCGTGAATAAATCACTCAGCATGTCATGGTAGTATATCCATATAGAGTCTGCGTGACTTTTGAAATTTCTTTCAAATACTGTAATACACGCATAGACATAGATATATCTGACTTTGTCTTCTGTCATTTTCTGTAGTGAACATCCGAAGCGAAGAAGCAGAATATGAAGGGTGTTTGAGTTTCTCATTTAAGCATGATCTATCTCATGTACAATTCCCTCAATTTGATCTTCCTGAAGCAAGACTATCATTGTTGGCCAATCAAGATCATACCACTTTACTCTGCTTAATGAATGGACAACCCTTTCAGAGTCTGGATCTGGTATCCCACAAGAAACCAGCATTCTTGTTCGGAGATGCCATAGCACAGAAATCTCAGCCGAAGGGCATCAGAGAGAAGGTGTGCTTCTACTTCGAAGGGGATGTGAAACAACCCATGTACTGGCCAAAGGTTTCCAGAGGATTATCAATCATGAGACTTATGCATGCCAGCTATCCGAGAAAGATGTCCTGGTAATTGACAGAATATCAGCAGGCGAAGGCAAGCCGTATTATTTACAGGAAGGAGGCATTTTTTAGTGCCCCGGAGGATCATGTATCAGTGTTTCGGGGTTTGAAGCCTGGATGCATACCACCTGAAGATTCATCCATATTGATGCCGTTCAGGATGCCGATTTTCATAAACGAATTCATGTTAAACAAGAATGCATTCTATCCAACCGATTCGACGCCGAGAATGAATGGCCTAATGAATCAGGAGAGTGTGAGATGGAAGACTTTGGTCCACTGGGCTTTGGAAAATTTTGAGACTGAGTTGAAGAAGATTAATCTTTATGATGCCGTCGTCAATTCGTCCTACGGCTTCAAGCCCAACCCCTTCCTATTCCTGGCTTTGGTTGAGAGATATAATCACAGGACGGGGACCTTTATGACTCCGAAAGGAGAGATGGGCTTCGCCCTTCATGATATGGAATACATCTCACACCTGCCTTCAGGCTCGCTGCCGTGTGAGGAATATTTTCCTACGACAGAAGAGCTGAACTTTCTGTCAGAGAAGAACCCAGAGATGGTCCATCTATTTGAAGAGATGATGTGCTATTTTGGTACATGTACTCTATATTATAAGGGTTCCAAGGATGAAGCTGGCAACCACATTCAGAAGTGGATGTCCTACCTTTTCATGAACCGTGAAAAGGATGATTAGAAAATAAACGAATAGAGATGGTACCAGATTAGCAATTTCAAACCTCTCTCTGAAGATGAAATCATTTATCTGCTGGAGAAATATGATTGCAAGGATTTCACTATTACTGAAGACTGGTATGAGTTCAAAGCTGGAACCACTTTCAGCTCTTATGTAAGACATAGTGGAAAGAGTCTGTCAAGGAACGGTCATCTGGCCTGATTCCTATCCCTGTGGTTAAGAAGATTCATCGTTCCTGGCTCCAGCTCCTTGGACAGGATACACAGAGGCGTCATCTTTGCAGCGGTGTGCCTTGTGTAAGGTTACAAGCTGGATTTTTTATCGACGATGACCTGTAGACTGAATGCGGGTCTTCAGAATTTTGTCACTAACATGCTGTCTGCTCAGAGGATGATGACTGAAGAATTCCCAAGGATAGAGATGCCCTTCACGTATCTTTATGGTTGGCTTCTCCTTCACCATGATGGTCTGATACCTCCAGGGGCAGGAGGAAGTAGTAGTCTTTTTCTGGAGAGGTACTCTGGAGAGACGTTCTGGAAGGTTCACACCCTCCCAGAATGCAGAAATGTCTTGAATCGGGCATCACATTGGTCTATCCAATGTGTCCCTCCACCACAGGGCTATGAGACCATGCCCTTAAATATGATGGACGGAGATATGGGGAACAGGCTAGACGATGTAGCCTTTCAGTGGTTGCAGAGGATACGGCCCTCCCATCTAGTATACCGTCATGAAGAAATGGCGTATCTGGAGCCATATTTACCAAGCCGATTTGCCAGACAATTCGGTTATGATCAACTTCACGTTGGGAACGCCACCACTTACTTATCTGCTCGTGGAGGGCTTGTCGACGGAGCTCGAGCTTGGAGATATTTTGCGGCTAGGGATACAAAAGTTGTATTCTCTATGCCTAATCCTTTATCTAGGTCGGGGCCAAAGATGCTTTATACATATGCTCGCTTTTATGTGTCGTCGAGCACTTTTAGGCCGAGTTTCAATCTGAAGACCTTTGTTATGGAGGATGAATCGAAGAGGTCAAAGAAGAGGATTGTTATTAAACATTTCCCTCCGGAACCCGAAGATGAGACAACGGAGGTTGAACCTCTGTATGAATTGTTTCAGGAGGGAAATTTTCCAGATGAAGTTCTCCACCCTATATTCGTATCTCTTTCTAAGAGGAAGAGAAGCGATGAATCTGAGACCGTCTCCAAGAAGAGTACTAGGTCTCCAACATCTAGAAAAAAGAAGAAAGGAGTCTCAGTGACTGCTACGTCATCTTTAGGCGGTATCTCAGTTGATGAGGACGATGCCGCTGATAAAGACGAAGAGACTGATGAAGACGACGCTCCTTTGATAAGGAGGTCGAGAGGCAAATATGTCAAGAAGTCTGTCAGCAAAATTAAGGGCAACAAACTCCTAGAAACAATCATGAGTGGAGGAGTTTTGCCAGAAATCAACGAAGCAGCTTCTACTGAGAAGACCGAGTCTGATGATATTTACCTTCCGACAGCTTCAACTGAACAGACTGAAGTAGAGTCTGTTCAAGCTCAGAAAACAACTGCTCCAATAATAAGTGGAGTAGCTATTGAACCCTCGGAGATGAGGATGATCCCATTTGAGCATGGGACAGAGGGCGTCATTCAAGCACTGGATGACCAGATTGATTACTCTGAAGAAGAAATAGCTCCGGAAGAAGTTACCAAACCGTCAGAAGTTCCTGAAACTCAAGCTGAAGAAAATATTTCTTTGGCCAGAGGCGATGAAGACGTGCCAGCATCTGAGCTATCAGTTGCTGATGATCTGTTGAAGAATGTTTGTCAAGACATCATTCTTCGAACCGATATTCCAGAGGCGACTGAACCGGCAGCCAATATCGAGCTTGCTATCGTCACTGTTCCAGAGACTCATGAGGATGTGAATATCATTGACTCTGAATCAAAAGCTCACTTTGAAGATGAAGAAGAAGAAGAAGCTGAAGAAGGAGAAGACTGGCATGCTGGCACCTCTACTCCTTATGATGAAGACAAAGTCAAGGGGAACAGAATGTAACTTAGCCCTGAACCTGCTCAATCACCGAACAATGCTCTAGCACCCAGTAATTCTGGAGCTGGAAGTAGCCATATAAAGCAGGTATCGGATACAATCATGGACCGGCTGCGAGAAGAAGCAAAGCTCCCTCCACATATCGAATATGAACCTCAGCCAGGTAGAACTTTATTTCAAATTCTGTTTTCGCTATTTTTTTTCTTTAAATGTTGATTATATTTTTCTTTAACTGTAGGAACTGCTGCAGCAATGAGTTCGACTCATGCTCCACTTATCCAGGCTGATGCTGATGAAGGGAGTTCACACTTGCCAACTTCTCCGGTCGCACATACTTCTGTTCCGAGGATAGAGAATATTCAAGTTTCTTCTTCCATGATGACAGCGACTCCTGGATTCGAGACTGGGCTAGCAAGAACCCTGGGAATGTATCCGGAGATCATTTACTCATATTTAGATACATATTCCAGACGTTTCTTGAAGGATGAAGCTATGCCCTTTTCTGATCTTCGAACTATGGTCAAGTTCCCGCTCATGGCGCTGCGACATGCTGGTTGTGAATCTCAGTGCATATTCTTCGAACATCTTTTGGATGAATTGGAAGTAACTATCTGAAAATACTGGGAGACTAAGAAGGAAGATCTTCAATCTTTAACTGCAACTGAAATTAGTTAACTAGAGCATGAAGCACAGTCCCAACAAGCAGCTCTTGAAGTATTTCTTGCCTCTTCTACTGAGAAATTAGTAGAAAAGGGCGAAGAAATATTAGCTACTCGTCAAAGAGTAGAGCTTCTGGAGAAGGATAAAGCGTCCAAGACTGAAGAGCTGAAGAAATTGAAAGAGGAATTAGCTCGACTTCAAAAGCGCATTGCTGTCATGGAAACAGAACAAGCTGAGGTTGCTGCTGCTTATATCTCTGAAGCTGAACGCTGTGAAATTCTTCAGAAGGAACGAGAACAGATGCAGGCAGAACAGATTGAAGAAGTCAACCGTCGCCAGTCTGCTATCATTATTTTTGATGAACAGAATGTTATAATTGAAGCAGCGGAAAGAGTTCGAAAAACTCATGAAGAGAAACTGAATGCTGTTCTAGATCGTATCAGGGAGCTGATAACTCCGAATAAGTGAATCCCCTTTTTTTTATTTTTATTTTCACTTGTATTCCATGTTTTGATTATGAAATGAAAGCAAATAAAAATTCTTGATCTGATTTTCGATTTTGCTGTTTTGGTAATGATAGATTTATAGAAAATATGTTCAGAGGTAAATAATACATGACATATTTCAATAGAATAGAATATACAAACAAACTTTGTAATTCTATCAGATGATATTAAACCAGAAATGATCTTAGTTTAATACTGATTGGAAAAAATAGAATTCAGACATATAGATATCTTTGAACTCAATTTTTCATGATCTTTAGATTCGGAAATCAAAAGACTAGATAATGAATGAACGGATTAACCGTCAGATTATAATGAACGAGTGAACCGTCAGATGAACGAATGAACCGTCAGGCATTAATGAACGGATGAACCGTCAGATGAACGGATGAACCGTCAGGCATTAATAACTTTCTTCAGAACGGTCAATGGAAACCATGTTGGAAGATAGAATATTACAGTAGAAATCACCGATACTCGTATCAGAATCCCAAGAAGTGGTACTGGAAGAATCAAATCTCTTATCTTCGTCAGACTTGGGATCTTCATGGACAATATTGATAAAAAGAGTAGGAGCAATATAACCCAATCCGCATTTTGTCCTTCCATATTTCAGCGAAGGAATCCGGACAGGCATTTTTCTTCCTTTGCCATTATTGAGGCCAGTCCTGAAGTCATAGCCCATATTTTTAATGATGTCTTTAGATTGCTGACTATAACGACGTAGTTGTAATCTTCCAGTATCGTCATTCTTGTCATCATCTTCTAAATCAGAAGGACTTTGGGGCCCTTTGTAAAAGAATATTGGAATGTCTCCTGGCTTTCTGCTGGGAACTAGAAAGTATAAAGATTGTACATGTTCTAGGGATACATCTGTATGAACAGTCTGTACAACTCCTATGGTTATTGTGCTCAAGTCATCTAACAAATGTAAATAACTATGAATATAATTACACACATCAATATACTGCAAAGATGGAGACTTTTCATTAAATGTAAAAGCAGCAATATTTACATTGGGAGAAGGCTGAGCCTTAGAGATCTTAGCCAAGTCAATGACTAAAGGGGGAGAAGAAGAACGAGAAGAAGTTTTGTTTCGATTAAGATCGATAACAAATGGCTCAGAAAAGGTGAGCTCCCTTGAAGCTTGAGATGGAAGAGTAATCTGCCCTCCAACTGGAATTAACAGAGTATCCTGTTTCACATATGACGATACAGAAACTGCAGTACGCCCACTGACATGAATGATCAGTGTATCTTGAGTAGACGACTGAGGTAATGGAGAAATTCGTCCACTCACCAGAATGATGAAAGAACCTTTTCCAGAGGGTTTGGGAGATTGTTGCTGAGTAGTTTGACCTTTAACAGGAATTATTAAAGTCTCACTTTGTGAATCCTCTTTCTCCATAGCTTGTATCACCCTTGTATACTCTTCTTTGTACATTCGGGAATCATTGAATTAAGCTTCAACCCCATGGAAGGGATTTATATCAGCAACTTTTTTTTGTACTCTTCCATTGCTATCAATGTATTTAAAACACTGATGAAGAGTAGAAGGCACCACATTATTTTCATGAAGAAAGGGCCTCCCAAGAAGAAGATTGTAGGATCCCACGATCTCGATCACATAGAAAGTGACTTTGGATCTGAAATCGCCTATTTGAAGCTTCAGATGAATCTTTCCCAAAGGCTCGCTTCGGCTTTGATTGAATCCCAAGATAGTAGTAACCGTCTTGGAGAGCTTGTGAAGAGGGATTTTTAATTCATCCAACAGACTCTTTGGCATTATGCTTATAGCAGACCCTGGATCAATAAGGATACGATCTATCTTCATCGTATTGATATAACCGGTATAGTAGAGAGGTCGATCATGTCGATTATCCTCTAATAGCATGTCATCTTGTGTAAAGGTAATATTTAGGATAATCTCCAATACACTGTTGCAATGTAAGCAAGTGGCAGGTTCTGCATCTGGCTTCTTCAATTGTGCAAGACAAGAGTCAGCTTGAAGAAGTGCTTCACCTAACGTCTCCCGAGTCTCGTTAGAAAGACATAGAAGTTCAAAGAGGGACATTCTAGCTGGAGTGTTAGCAAGTTGAGCTAGAATGTCGAAACTATAAGGCTTCTGAAGCCCAAGAGGAGGGGGCTTCTTGATTGGTTTATCAAACCGAGCCTGTTGTTTGCCTTTCTCAAGAGCCATAGGCTTGGAAGAAATAGGTTCAACTGGGGTAGTTGAGGGAACAGGTACAGTGGATGATTCTTCTTCAGGAGGAACATTAGGAGCGTCTTTATCAGCAGAAGGGATATCAGGAGTATCATCAGGATTTTTGGAATAATCCTTTAGATAAGATTTCCCTGTTCGAGTAGCACCAGCAAGTGCTTCTTCCTTCTCTTCTGGCTCTGTGTCAGAGATAGATCCAAGAAAAGTCATATGACATGACTTAATCTTTCCAGCCTTCTTGGACTTTCGAGAAGTAGTCTTTTGAGGAGAAGGTGATTCAAAATCCGCTACTAGATCAGGATGAATCCACATGATTTCTCCTGTTTCCAAAGTGATTGGCACTAATCCTTCAGACTGTGGAGGAGGAATATTCACTATTTTAAGAGTTACCTTGGGAATAGGAATGATCCCACTTTCAAGGAGTTGAGAAGGGAAATCTTCGAATTGCATAGAGACGACAATGGAGGTGACGGTCTTCTCTTTCGGAGTAAGAGAAATAGCTCCAGATTTAATCATTTCTTGGATCTTTCCTTTCAGTACATAACATGTACGAATTGTGTGACCCAACATTCGGTGGTATGGACAGTATTTGGGATGATCTGTCTTACCAGCTTCATCAGGTTTCTTGATCTCAGGTAATTGTATTTTATTACCTTTCAGCAGACATTCAAAGATACCAAGGACATCGTCGTCATCAAAAGAGTATTCTTCTTTAAGGCGAGGTGCTCTTGGTTGTTGAGTTGTAGAGGTAGGAGAAGTTTGAACATTTGATGCATCTTTGCTCTGAAGATTAACTTCAAGGGTTTCTTTTCCCTTGCGAGCATTGTTATTAGCATTATTGTTAGAACCTTGACCTGTTTCTTTGGGAGTCATCTGCACTCCTAAACCTTTGACGGTTTCAGTACTAATTTCTGCAGCCTTGGCACTAACTATAAAGGAAGGCCAGTCTTGAAATTGAGTAGATCCTGTCCACATGCTGATGATTGGCAACAAGTTTGATTTGCATGTGTCGATGGTGACAGCATCAGGAGTTCCAAGAGGCATCTTCAGAGCTTCTCTTCGAAATCGTTCAATGAAATCCTCTGTAGTTTTATTATTTTTCTGCTTGATTCTAATAAGAGCAGACATAGTCATGTCATTGAGCCCTTCATAGAACCGTTCAAGAAACATCTGTTTGAAACCGGTAAATGAGGTAATGCACCCATCTGGGAGACTTCTATACCATTCATAAGCAGTTCCCTTGAGACATCCAACAAATACCCGAGTAAGGAGGGCATCACTTGGTTGCAATTGATCAGTCATTACTTCAAAGTGATTAATAAACTGACTCGGAGAAAGTGGTTCCATCATAGAATGAGATAGTATGAGGCTTATATTTGGGAGGATATGATACTTGCTTCCATTCTATCGGATAAGGTTGCTTGATGCCTAATCTTTGTAAACCATCCTTCTGTTTGAATGCCTCGAATTGAGTTTTGAGATTCCTTAATTCTTCATTAACAACTCCGAAAGATTGTGGAGTTATAGCTTGTAGAGAATAGTTAGGAGGAGGAACAGCATTATAAGCACTACCCCCAGCTCCAGAGAGACTAGGATTTGGTTGAGCTGGTCCAGGAGTATTGGATTGTACTGCTGGAGGAACTTGTACTGGACTTACACCAGTGTCAATTGGTATGGCATCTGGTACAGTCGGTCGATTTTGTAACTGAGCTGTCATGAGTTCATACATCGACTTCATAGTATCAGCCATAGACTTCATTTGTTGTTCCAAAGAAGCAATCCTTTGATCTTGAGGAGTCACCGAGGAGGAAGGTTCATTGTTCAATTCAGTATTCCCATCCACCATATATGTCGTGACTGTACGAGGGATTATTGATGAATTAGTGGATGTTGTATGCTCTGAATCGCTGCTTCGTGCATCAAAGTCATTTAAAGGAGAACTACCCCCAGTAGGAAGATGTGGGAAGTTAGATTCTCCAAGAAATTCAGAATCATCTTCAGAGATCAAAGTTCTTTGACGAGAGGCCAGGACTCTTGCTCTGGTGCCTCTATATACTCCATCTGGACTATCAGTTCTATCCCCAGTATCCCGAGAGGTCATGTTGACAGAAGCAAATAAAGGCTCATCTCCATCAGGCATAGGTTCACACTGAATCCGATTAAAGACAGATTGTCGTTTAGTTTGACATCTGCATTGTATTGTGACTCTCGGCTGGAAGTCACATTCATGATCAACATAGTCTTGAACCATTGATTGACATCTGCATTGAATTATGACTCTTGGCTGGAAGTCACATTCAGCATGGTCCATTGTCACAGAATTACTCCTTCTCTTCTGTTGAAGGTGTTCTCATAAATCTGTTTGTGAAGATTGAGGTACATCAGAGAACACTCCTTGTGTATTTTTAGGAGTATATTTCCTGTTCCTGGGTCTTGATGGCTCTTGATTATATAGGGAGTGATTAATATGAGCCACATAATTTTTAGCATACTTTGCATCTGGATCTTTTATTTTCATTTCCGATTGATGTGGTTTTCTAACACCAGAAGTGCTTCCCAAACGGATTTGATTAAGTTTTGCTCTCAAATCAATTGGAGGTAACATATTGGTTTTAGAAACTTGGAGTTTTCCTTCCATTGATCTGGATATTTGCAGAGAAGGGAGAATTGAACCATCCCCTTGACTAGGAGTTGGTAACATACCCTCTTTTATGGACAAATTATATGCCCAATTTGAAGAAGTCGTAGAAGAAGACATTAAGGAATGTTTCTTCTTAGGCTTATTCAAGTTTTGAGACATAGAATGTCCAGAAGGAAGAGTAGTCAAAAGACCATCTCCTTTTCTTTGACTAACAAAATTGTCAGTCAAAGCTGTTCCTGAAGTAAAAACTACAGGAGCAGAAGAAACAACTAAAGAGTTATTCCTTTTCGAAGGGACTTTGTGTGGAAGACCACCCCCAGTTCTAGTAGAACTTGGCAAAAAAGAAGAGATAGCTAATGAGCTATTCTTCTTAGATGAAATACACGCTAAAATAGATTTGGCTAAGGAGCCAGTACTGTCAGCGTGATTTTTGAATGTGAGATTGCACGCTGGAACAGATTTGGCTAAGGAGCCAGTACTGTCAGCGTGATTTTTGATTTTAGAAATACACGCTGGAACAGATTTGGCTAAGGAGCCAGTACTATCAGCATGATTTTTGAATGTGAGATTGCATGCTGGAACAGATTTGGCTAAGGAGCCAGTACTGTCAGCGTGACTTTTGGGATTGAATTTGCATGCTGGAACAGATTTGGTTAAGGAGCCAGTACTGTCAGCGTGACCTTTGATTGCTGTCATCTTCGAGCGCACAAGAGTGTGCGTGCTTGCAGTAGAGTTCTTGCCAGTGTTAGGAGTAGACACTGTGGCAGAGACTTCACCATCGGCTGCCAACTGATTCTTAGGGACATAGACAGAGTGTTCCTTCGACTTGGCAGTGATGATGGAGGCTGAAGTGGGCTTGCCACTCTTAGCCCGCTGTATTTCTTCATAGGCGAGTTGATCGAATTGGATCGTCATCACCTTCTTCGTCGAGCTGATTGACGAAGTGTCGCATTGAGTTGTTGCCATCTCAGAAGAGGAGATGGTTTTCCCCAGCAGAGTCGCCAATTTATTTTCCATAAATAAATTTACTTTATTTATTGTGTTTCTGGGAAAATTACAACTGTAGGAATCCGATCTAGAAGACGATCGCTTTATCCCTTGGACTATGCGAAGAAGAAAAGCTCTCAAAATTTTGACAGTAAGTTAGATAACTATGTATCTGTACAATGAATGAGAAAAAGAACTCTATTTATAGAGTCAAAAATAACTGAAAAGATAACTGTCTTCACAGCCTGTGCCTAGTTGAAAATCACGCCGGATTTAACATACGCAAGGTTGTGAGCAGTTACTGGACGTGGCCTGTAACTGTTGGACACATGGCAATCATGCATGAGTCGTGTGCAAGTTACAGGACACGCAGGCGAGAGATCAGTACCATGGCTGCCACGTACTCCAATTTGATGAAATCTACGCAAACTTGTTGAAGACGAAATCCACGCAGACTCGGGGCAGAAAGCTTCAAAATCCACGCAAACTTGGGGCAAGAAGCTTCAGGATCCACGCAGACTTGGGGCAAAAAGCTTCAAAATCCACGCAGACTTGAGGGAAAAAACTTCAGAATCCACACAAACTTGAGACAGAAAGCTCAAAATATATGTGGACTTTGGGACGAAACATAATCCACGCTCGATTGAGGCAGGACTGCCAGCTGTCTTGATTCGACGTGCCTCGACTGACACAAAATCTCTGACAGTGATTGCTTTTGTCAGTTGCATTAAATGACAAGAAGCTCTTTTGGTACGCCAACTTGGTGAAGGCTGAGTCTTGCTGAAGAAGATTTCGAAAGTCACACAATAGTCGGCTGTGATCTCTCGAGTTCCGTGCATACGTGGCATACGAGAAGACGTTCTTCGACTGTCGTGCTGTCAGTCATAATTACACTCTGACAAATGATGAGCTGTTTTCCAGCGTGACTTTTTTTAAGTATTGTCCTGATCAACTCAGCGTGACTGTTGGACTTGTTCTGATCAACTCAGCGTGACTTTCATTTTTAAGGCCTACAGGTATGGCTTATATTGAGCTTAAAAGAGAAGAGAAGATTGGATGATTGAAAATGAGAGAATTCTTGGCCTATTTATAGGTTTTTAACAGGCAGAATTCGGCCAAAATTCGGGTAGGAATTTTCAAAAATTTGGCCGTTGGATAACTAGCAACCAGCCAACCCTAAAAATTAGGTTGATGATTTTTAGGGGACAGAGTTCGGCCCGAACTCTGTGTGGAGGCAGTGTTCGGCCCGAACTCTATCTCTAGAGTACAGAACTGGTCCAAGGGTCCAATGGGCTAAGTTTGGATATGGAGCTTTATGGATTTTGGATGGGTTGTGGGTTGAGTCTCAAGAGCCCAGCATAACTCAGCTTACAATCATTTTAGACTCAATAAATATAAAAATACAGACGCGAAAACGACTTGTATTTCCACAACTGAGCTGTCGTCTGGCTTGAACAAAATATAGTCGTCGTGTGTCGTATTGAATTATCACAAGTATTATTTAGTCAATGTTATCAATATTTGGTTGACTGTGACTTTGTGTCAACACGACCTATCACCTCCGCCTTTCCGAGTGTCTCCTGGCCGCAGCCATCGCTGCCACCACCAACGACACCGAGCCACCCCTGTGGTCATCCGAACTTCTATCACACCGTCGCCATCACTGCCACCTATGACAACCTCTCCTCCTTTTTTCTCTAAACCCAGCAACCCCATCACCATCATCGGCACCATCTGTTACGACCCGCACCCACTATTAGGGTACGAGAACGTAACAACGCCCAGCCTACGCTGCAGTATCGGCGGTAGAACGCTGTCCAAGGTCACATCATCTAACAATATAATGCTAAGCAGATACAGTCTCAATCACATTTTAGGTAGAGCATAATAAGGTTAGATAAAACATAAAATCCAAAGAGATACGGGAGATAGAAGTCTAAGTGTCTAAGATACAAAAACCCAGAAATACATCTCAAAACTCAAATACAGTAATCCACAAAGTAAATACAACTCCAGACAAATGAAATAACTATCTAAACAACCTCTAAGGTGTCTCCTCTAGGTTAGCAGGCAACCTCCAAGCTATCTGTAAAATTTATCAACAGGTCCAGTCAGGACAGGAACGAGCACATCTCATCTAGAAAACCCAAGTAAATGACAGAGAACTATAAAGCAGTTATAGGCAGTTGTATTGATGAAAATGGCAGTTTATATTCAGGTGATGGTAAGAAAGACAGATAAGGTGCAAGGAAAGTAAATAACTAAACAAGAGAAGAATTATAGCAATGAAGTCTGTAAAAATAGAACTAGCTGAACCAGGGTAATATGATATGAAGTCCAGACAACAATGTAGACCAGTGTAACTCCAATGTAAGTCCAGTACAAGATGAATCTAATACAAGATGAATCCAGTAAGGGACGATTCCAGTTATAGTGATCAATGATTCCAGGAAGAGTCCAACATATACTCTAACAGTGTGTTTTAAAATACCGAGATCGACATATAAACGGCTGTGGGTAATCTGGCACACCTCTCACTGATCAGGCGAGAGATGGCTATCATTCCAGTAGATTCCAGTAGGGGTGATTCCAGTAATGGGGTATGTCTACATGTCTTACTCTAGTATTTCCCCTCCCAGCAAGTGAATCCAGAATTCCGATACAATGATTCAAGATGAGTCCAGCCAAAATATAATGATACCAGTAAATAATTCCAGTAAATGATTCCAGTAAATGATTCCAGCAGGTGATTCCAGTAATAGAAGCCGGAAATGATGATACCAGTAATAGAGGCCAGAAAATAAATTTGTGTCGTATACATGAATCCAGTAATATCCACACGTATTGTAACAAAGAATCGCATACAACTAACTAGAACTGAAATACAGTAATTGACAAATAAATGAGAGAACTATCAGAGAATGTACTCGCCTGATAACCTGAACAGCTGATAAGTATAGGGGGTCCAACTGAAGCCACAGAGTCCTATTTAAAGCAACACAGGTTACAAGGTGTCTGGCTCCTAATTAGAACAGCACAAGTCACAACATGTCCAGAAGGGTAATATAAAGCACTACAATGCATTCTACATGAATCTAGGTCAAACTAGGCCAAAGTCAACTCTGGTCAACTGCACTAGTCAAACTAGGTCATGTCCTAACCCAGTATGTCTTACTAGGCCTAACCAAGACTATCCTAGCAAGCACACATCAATACAAGGCTATACAAGCCAACATACACCCAACTCTATATAGCATGCAATTATTTAATACTCAAATATGCAAGAATTCACATTGGATATACACTAGGTAATCTATTACTTTAAGCTATATATGTCTACACATATATAAACATGCATATATTAGTATTCAACATTAGGTCTATAATCATGGCATTTCAAATGGTTATATAAACTTATATATTACAACACAATATGCTAACATATATATAATATACATACATAGCTAAGTTAACTATATTTATAAATACTTATTTAAGAGGCTATGTGTGTGTATGTGAACATGGCAAAGGGACAAGTGAGGGTTAAATGGGCATACATAGTGTATACATATCAAAGAGTGTCAAAGTGTAAGTGAACAATGTGTCAAGTGTGATATTGTCAATATAGTGTAAGGGGGTACATGAGGTAATATAGGATTTGTGTTAACATAGAACATTACATCTCATTAACTTGTATATTGCATACATTACATCTATTATTACATTATATTCATGCTTGTATTCATTCATCATTCATTATTCTCTATTTAATTACATAATGTATATACATTAACATGGGTTAAAATCAAATAGAACATTTTATTACACACAAGGGTGCACAAAATGCATATGCCGAATAGTAACTCCTACTAATAATCAATACTGTACCATCTCAGCATGAAATAAAATTTAGGATTAAAGTATGTTATAGATCTATGTGTTAGCTTTCCGAAACTTCAAACGGATCGCGTTTTCGTTTCCGGAAACTCCCGGAATCGCAAAAACACCGAGAACGCGTTTGTCTTTCGTACAGCTGACACTCAAATAATTCTCCAGAAAGTTACAGAAAGAATTCGGCCTTTTAATATATGTTTTTGGAAAGCTAACTTCAATACGCTTCTTTTAAAAAAAACGGAAGATTAAACCGAGCTTTGAGCTAGAAGTTATGACATTTCGAAGTTAGGGCTGAAATTAAAAACGTGGATAAAATCATGACGGATTTAGATAGTTTGAGCCAAAAGAATACACAATATATATCATAATTATCCACAACAATAATAGCAATAATAATATGAGAAACTACACTCAAAAACTTGATTATATAATCATCATGAACCATTTATTACATATATAAATATAGATACACTCTCATTACAATATATATATATATATATATATATATATATATATATATATATATATATATATATATATATAAATATATATATATATATATATATATATATATATATGTAACATGAACACATCCACAACACAAAGGACACTCCTATGACCTCCAAATGGACACAAAATGGACACAAATGGAGATACAACCATGGGGGTCATTCCTATGGGTTCAAAATAGACCTATATGCATGAGGAAATGAAAAGGAGAAGGGATTTATACCTCCCGGTAGATCGAATCGAAGAAAAACCTTCCCGGAGCGACACCGACACGTAGAGATTCCAAAAGGACACGAACGAGCTCCGAATCCTCCCAAACTTGGGTAGCTTCCTCCTTGGCTAGAATGGAGAAGGAAAGAAGAAGATTTGGTGGTGAAATGGAAGGATTTGGTGGAGAAATTGCTAGGGATTGCTCTCTAAGAATTTGGGGAAGAACAAGAGAGAGAAAAATAGATGGATAATGACAAATGGGAGGCTCAACCCTATCCTTATTGTGGCTGGCCATAAAGGTGGTTTTGTCCTATTAGGAAAAGTCCAAAAGCCCCTACTAATCTATTCTATGAGTATTAGGAAAGGGCTAATTGGTTGGGGCTAAATTAGTCATTCTAAAGTCTCTAATCATACTAACCTTATCCATAATAATTAGTCTAACCTCTAACTAAAATATTTCTATCATGTGGACTAAAATTAATATCATGTGGGCCATGCCTAACTAGTGTGTGGGTCCCACTAGAGTCAAACTACCCCCGGGTCCCCGTTTCAAGTCGGATTGAGTTGAAATTCGAACCCGACTCAAATAACCCCAAAACAATATCATAAATAATAAAATAATATCAAACTAATTCAAAGAGGTCAAATGCAAAAATATCCTTAGGCCAAAAATGATATTAAAATATCATAATCACATGGTTAGGCTCTAGGTCAAACAGTCTCTAGGGTTTCACTAGCAAAACGTCAAAACCACAAGTCATTGATTTAAATAATGATAAAATGATTTAAAATCACCAAAAATCATATCATGAATTAAATATTATTATTAAAATAATTATAAACACGAAATTTCAAAATTACCCTCAATCAGAAAATTAAAATAAAATAAAAAAAATCAACCCAAAATTTAGGGTGCTCACATCCTACCCACCTTATAAAAATTTTGCCCTCGAAATTAAAATGTTCGTAATCCTTCTAGGTCAAACCCCCACAATCAAATCCCAGAACTTA
Organism: Iris pallida; assembly: GCA_029216955.1. NCBI lineage: Eukaryota > Viridiplantae > Streptophyta > Magnoliopsida > Asparagales > Iridaceae > Iris > Iris pallida. The sequence goes on along the minus strand of JANAVB010020076.1, from coordinate 8,205 downwards.
AATAAATCATACCATCAAAAGGATGACATACAGGGTCATGGCATACGGTGGTAGTGAAAGTCTCATCTAGGTATTCTAGTCATGCTAAACCAAAACGGTCATAGGGTATCAAAACACACAAGCAATCTAGGGTGCTAAACAAAAGTTACAAAAATAACAAACCATCAAAACTGTAAGGCAGTCTACCATCCAATATAAAAACTGATACTTATCATAAAAATAAAGAAAAGTAACTACCCATTATCTTTAAAGGGTTCAAAAGAAAAAAAAAAGAAAATCAAAATCAAAGTTAAGGAATGAAAGCCAATTCCATGGAAAATTTCCAATCACAATACGTATTAAGAATATTTAGTCTTGATACGATCTAAGTTGATCAAATTGGGGGAAATCAAAATTTAGGCAATATGGAGGACAGGTTCAACAAAGTCTGAGATCGAGCATACAAGGATAGAGATTCAGGTCACAATCAAATTTAATTCAATTAAGTACAACCCAAGATATAAATATGATAAGAAAAGATAATCGAAGTCGATTTGGTCGGATTAAGGAAACTAGGATTCAATGATATTGAAAAACCCCTTTTAGAGAAAATAGGAAAAGATTTCATACGAAGTCAGCAAATCATCCCTCTAATTCTATCAGTTTATCATTTGCTAAACCATATTCTTTTTTTTTCTCACAAGTCCCAATATGAAAATCAACCTCTATATAACTATCATCAAAATTTTATAACCTTCAGTCATCTAAACCTTTACCACAATCACCATAGACAAAATCTTTAAGTTCCAAAACATTTTCCACGAAACATACCCCTCTTTTTAGGAGTCAACACTTATTCATTTAATCAAAATTTCAAATTCCTTCACCTCGTTTTAAATTAGATCCGAAACCTCTAAATCCAGTTTATGGAATCCTTGGACTTGTTTAAATCGAGTCTCGTATTCACTAAACTCCAATACCACTATGTCATACAAAATTTATTCTTTTTTTTATAAATCAACCTTCATATTTTCTTCAACGTTCACCTTCAAATATTTTTTTATTTGAATTCTACAATTTTCTTCCAATCATCTAAAATAATTTCTATAACGTAAAATCCTTGTGTTCTCTCTGTCTCTAGTCACCATCTTACAATATCTAGTTTAATTTCGCATAATCATTTTATTCGATTAAACTCTCCTTTCCATCTCTAAATTTCTACATAGCCTTGTAATAGTTCCCAAGAATCAATAACAAAGATTTTTAAGTTCTCAAAACTAGGTTGACCTTAAACATGCTCATTAGTTTTGAAATACATCCATGAATTATTCATAACCCACTTTCTGTGATTGTTTCTAAATTGATAACATTTATCCCTCGATTTCATTTTAAACCTTTACCACATCTCCATTTCAAATTTTTCATATTTGACATCCAACACTCTGATTCCTACAAAATCATCATATGATAACCAATTACATTATTTCCGAACTAGATGATTTATATCACTTCCTCAACATTTCTCAGATAAAAAAATGATATAAAGATTCAAGAGTTTTCAAGGTATAGCTGACAGAATTATATATGAGACAGGGAATTGATATAATCAGGACAGGTATATAAGACAAGGAATGATGGTAGTAAAAATATTGGCAAGAAGAATGATAATAGAATCTGTTTTGCTTATCTATTTAAAAGAGGGACCCATTTTTTTTTGAAACAAGAATTATAATACCAAATCCAAAATAAGGCCTAGCAAAATCATTGGTTTATTGTATTAAGAAAAAATAAATTTTTGTAAGAAGTTACACAAGGTTTATAAAAATAGCAAAAGCTACATCCTAAGTAAACAATGAGAAACAAAACAAAACAAAACAAAACAAAACAATAATAATTTCTTCTCTTTTCTTTTGAATGACTGAAACAAAAGTAGCAAAAACATGTTCGAAAACATTTAAGGTACAATCTGATATTCATATGCGTCTATCCAAAATCATGGTACTCTAAATCCTCGTCATACTAGTGAGCAAGGCTACGATAATCACAGAGTCCTTGACTTATGCACATACCTCTAGAATCATGGTATTTAACATTTTCGCGATGCCGCTAGCTTGGCTGCGGAAACCTTAAATTTCCACACCCGAGAAATATATCCAAAATTAGACTATATGTCCTCACCATGCTGGCTAATGTGACTATAGAAGACAAGATTTTCATAACTTAGATGACCTAGCCCATATAATTTCATCTTGCCAAAAATTAAATTAAATCAACAATGAATACCAAAAAAAAATCAAATTTATCAAGAACATCAAAATTCAGAAATGAACAAAATTCTTCAAATCATATAACTACAAACTCGGATGCTATAGCTAACATCAAGATTCAAATTTCAAAAATCTTCATCAAAATCAATAAATACAAACTCAAATTCAATAATAATCCATCAAAATCAAATTCAATAGCAGAAAGTGAAGATAAATCAAATCAAGAAAAAAAAAGAGTTTTCAAATCGGAGTTAAACAAGATTCTCAAAGGTCGTCCCAGGAATCTCTCAAGGGTTCCTATTTGTGATTGAGTACCTTCAAAATATATCCTAATCCTACCGCAAGCTGTAGTGGTACTCTAGTTTGAATACCACTACGCAAACTCGACCTGCATGGGCCACCACTAAAAATGTGTCACAACCCGCACCCACTATTAGGGTACGAGAACGTAACAACGCCCAGCCTACGCCGCAGTGTCGGCGGTAGAACGCTGTCCTAGGTCACATCATCTAATAATATAATGCTAAGCAGATACAGTCTCAATCACATTTAAGGTAGAGCATGATAAGGTTAGATAAAACATAAAATCCAAAGAGATACGGGAGATAGAAGTCTAAGTGTCTAAGATACAAAAACCCAGAAATACATCTCAAAACTCAAATACAGTAATCCACAAAGTAAATACAACTCCAGACAAATGAAATAACTATCTAAACAACCTCTAAGGTGTCTCCTCTAGGTTAGCAGGCAACCTCCAAGCTATCTGTAAAATTTATCAACAGGTCCAGTCAAGACAGGAACGAGCACATCTCATCTAGAAAACCCAAGTAAATGACAGAGAACTATAAAGCAGTTATAGGCAGTTGTATTGATAAAAATGGCAGTTTATATTCAGGTGATGGTAAGAAAGACAGATATGGTGCAAGGAAAGTAAATAACTAAACAAGAGAAGAATCATTGCAATAAAGTATGTAAAAATAGAACTAGCTGAACCAGGGTAATATGATATGAAGTCCAGACAACAATGTAGACCAGTGTAACTCCAATGTAAGTCCAGTACAAGATGAATCTAATACAAGATGAATCCAGTAAGGGACGATTCCAGTTATAGTGATCAATGATTCCAGGGTGAGTCCAACCTATACTCTAACAGTGTGTTTTAAAATATCGAGATCGACATGTAAACGGCTGTGGATAATCTGGCATACCTCTCACTGATCAGGCGAGAGATGGCTATCATTCCAGTAGATTCTAGTAGGGGTGATTCCAGTAATGGGGTATGTCTACATGTCTTACTCTAGTATTTTCCTTCCCAGCAAGTGAATCCAGAATTCTGACACAATGATTCAAGATGAGTCCTGCCAAAATATAATGATACCAGTAAATGATTCCAGTAAATGATTCCAGTAAATGATTCCAGCAGGTGATTCCAGTAATAGAAGCCAAAAATGATGATACCAGTAATAGAGGCCAGAAAATAAATATGTGTCGTATACATGAATCCAGTAATATCCACACGTATTGTAACAAAGAATCGTATACAACTAACTAGAACTGAAATACAGTAATTGACAAATAAATGAGAGAACTATCAGAGAATGTACTCGCCTGATAACCTGAACAGCTGATAAGTATAGGGGGTCCAACTGAAGCCACAGAGTCCTATTTAAAGCAACACAGGTTACAAGGTGTCTGGCTCCTAATTAGAACAGCACAAGTCACAACATGTCCAGAAGGGTAATATAAAGCACTACAATGCATTCTACATGAATCTAGGTCAAACTAGGCCAAAGTCAACTCTGGTCAACTGCACTAGTCAAACTAGGTCAAACTAGGTCATGTCCTAACCCAGTAAGTCTTACTAGGCCTAACCAAGACTATGCTAGCAAGCACACATCAATACAAGGCTATACAAGCCAACATACACCCAACTCTATATAGCATGCAATTATTCAATACTCAAATAGTCAAGAATTCACATTGGATATACACTAGGTAATCTATTACTTTAAGCTATATATGTCTACACATATATAAACATGCATATATTAGTATTCAACATTAGGTCTATAATCATGGCATTTCAAATGGTTATATAAACTTATATATTACAACACAATATGCTAACATATATATAATATACATACATAGCTAAGTTAACTATATTCATAAATACTTATTTAAGAGGCTAGTGTGTGTATGTGAACATGGCAAAGGGGCAAGTGAGGGTTAAATGGGCATACATAGTGTATACATATCAAAGAGTGTCAAAGTGTAAGTGAACAATGTGTCAAGTGTGATAGTGTCAACATAGTGTAAGGGGGTACATGAGGTAATATAGGATTTGCGTTAACATAGAACATTACATCTCATTAACTTGTATATTGCATACATTATATCTATTATTACATTACATTCATGCTTGCATTCATTCATCATTCATTATTCTCTATTTAATTACATAATGTATATACATTAACATGGGTTAAAATCAAATAGAACATTTTATTACACACAAGGGTGCACAAAATGCATATGCCGAATAGTAACTCCTACTAATAATCAATACTGTACCATCTCAGCATGAAATAAAATTTAGGATTAAAGTATGTTATAGATCTATGTGTTAGCTTTCCGAAACTTTAAACGGATCACGTTTTCGTTTCCGGAAACTCCCGGAATCGCAAAAACACCGAGAACGCGTTTGTCTTTCGTACAGCTGACACTCAAATAATTCTCCAGAAAGTTACATAAAGAATTAGGCCTATTAATACATGTTTTTGGAAAGCTAACTTCAATACGCTTCTTTTAAAAAAAAATGGGAGATTAAATCGAGCGTTGAGCTAGAAGTTATGACATTTCAAAGTTAGTGCTGAAATTAAAAACGTGGATAAAATCATGACGGATTTAGATAGTTTGAGCCAAAAGAATACACAATATATATCCTAATTATCCACAACAATAATAGCAATAATAATATGAGGAACCACACTCAAAAATTTGATTGTATAATCATCATAAACCATTTATTACATATATAAATATAGATACACTCTCATTACAATATATATATATATATATATATATAAATCTATATATGTAACATGAACACATCCACAACACAAAGGACACTCCTATGACCTCCAAATGGACGCAAAATGGACACAAATGGAGATACAACCATGGGGGTCATTCCTATGGGTTCAAAATAGACCTATATGCATGAGAAAATGAAAAGGAGAAGGGATTTATACCTCCCGGTAGATCGAATCGAAGAAAAATCTTCCCGGAGCGACACCGACACGTAGAGATTCCAAAAGGACACGAACGAGGTCCGAATCCTCCCAAACTTGGGTAGCTTCCTCCTTGGCTAGAATGGAGAGGGAAATAAGAAGATTTGGTGGTGAAATAGAAGGATTTGGTGGAGAAATTGCTAGGGATTGCTCTCTAGGAATTTGGGGAAGAACAAGAGAGAGAAAAATAGATGGATAATGACAAATAGGAGGCTCAACCCTATCCTTATTGTGGCTGGCCATAAAGGTGGTTTTGTCCTATTAGGAAAAGTCCAAAAGCCCCTACTAACTTATTCTATGAGTATTAGGAAAGGGCTAATTGGTTGGGGCTAAATTAGTCATTCTAAAGTCTCTAATCACATTAACCTTATCCATAATAATTAGTCTAACCTCTAACTAAAATATTTCTATCATGTGGACTAAAATTAATATCATGTGGGCCATGCCTAACTAGTGTGTGGGTCCCACTAGAGTCAAACTACCCCCGGGTCCCCGTTTCAAGTCGGATTGAGTTAAAATTCGAACCCGACTCAAATAACCCCAAAACAATATCATAAATAATAAAATAATATCAAAATTATTCAAAGAGGTCAAATGTAAAAATATTCTTAGGCCAAAAATGATATTAAAAATATCATAATCACATGGTTAGGCTCTTGGTCAAACAGTCTCTAGGATTTCACTAGCAAAACGTCAAAACCACAAGTCATTGATTTAAATAATGTTAAAATGATTTAAAATCACCAAAAATCATATCATGAATTAAATATCATTATTAAAATAATTATAAACACAAAATTTCAAAATTACCTTCAATCAGAAAATTAAAATAAAATAAAAAAATAACCCAAAATTTAGGGTGCTCACACCATCGTCGGAAACCCCAAGAAACCGTCAACACCATCCCCATCACAATAAAAGAAACAAGAAAAAGGGAAAACCAGACCCAAACCCTTACCTGACTCGACCTCGACCTGGCGACCGCTGCGAGCTTGTGCCTCCCCAAATCGTGCCGGATCCGACCATCGTCTTCTCCCCCCCTGAACAGGCGAGCACCGCCAAATAAATTTCGGTGGACCGTCGCTTAGATTGGCCAGCGACCTCCGCACTCGCCACCCCGCTCGACTTCCCGCCAAGCATCGCTTCCGCTGTCCGGAGCAGCGCCGCCACCACCAAACCCCAGCACGCCACCCTGGATGGCCGCCTCTCTCCTCTGCGACCGTCGCATCCCGGTGTCTCCCGCCCCGCCTAGCTCGTCGGACCTTTACTTCGACTCCGCCGTGCGCTGCCCCAGCACCGAAACAAGCCACCTTTGTCTCCAGCCACTACCAAAATATAGTAAATTAGCGATAGAAATTTAGCGACGGATATCGTCCGTCGGCGTTAGCGACGGCTTTGTGGCAACTAGCCGATGGATTACCGACGATAAGCCATTACTTTTTTTATTTTATTTTTAGGGGGAGAAAAGGTCGTACATCCGTCGCTAGGGCGTCGGAGATATAGGGACGAATATTCAGTCATCGCTATGCAGTCGATTAATTGGCAGAAATTATGGAAAAAATTGGCGGGACAATCCTTCGACTACGTAGCGACGGATATTCAGTCGACAACTATCAAAAAGAGCGACTAACGGGCGACGGATAATATCCGTCGCTAGTCCGTTGCTAAATATACGTTCCAGACTTAAATTGAAACGGCAGGGAGAACTTTTCGCATTCCCCCCAAATTCACTCTCTCTCTCTCTTTCCCGCGGCTTCGGTGATCGGCGTCGGCGTCCTCTCCTCTCTCTCTCCCGAAGGTAATCCCCTCTCTTTCTCTCTCGATCTCTCTCTCTGTCTCGCGGTATCGTAGGGGCAGCGGGGGCGGTGGGCTTGGGGCGGGGGCTGGGCGGCGGGGGGCGGCGGTGAGCGGGGGGTTATGGGTGGCGGGGCTGCGGGAGGCGGCGGGCTTGGGGCAGGGGCGTCGGGGGCTGGGCGGCGGGCTTGGGGCGGGGGCGTCGGAGGCTGGGCGGCGGGCTTGGGGCGTGGGCGTCGGAGGCTGGGCGGCAGGCTTGGGGCGGGGGCGTCGGGGGCTGGGCGGCGGGCTTGGGGCGGCAGGCTTTGGTCGGGGGCGGCGGGGGGCTTTGCTTCTCAAATTCATCTGAGTTTATATATTGGCTAAATAATGTGTTATCCATATTGGGTGTTATCCATTAGTTTGGTGGTATTTGGATTAGTAAATGTGAATATGGAGTTTGGGTTCATGGTGTATATGTTCACTGTGTCAAGGACAGTGCGAGTTCTTCATCTTCCTTCTTTGTTAAGAATATCCTTGGGACATTCACTTCACCAAAGTCACTGAATAAGTGAAGTTTTTTCTGGAAAATCGACCCTTGGAGTGTATCAGTTGTGTGCTTCTATATAGATGTATATATCTATACATCTAACTGTGATATATATATGTGTATGTGTGCTTTAGATAGTGAGGAATGAAGGCATGCCTACCATGCCTATTAGCATGCAGGACGGCTTGGGGTGTAATATGTGAGTGTAGGCATGGTAGAAAATATAGGTAATGCTAGTGTAACTAGACTAAGGTAGTGCTTGCTAGATAGTAAGGACACTGTAGTATCCTAACCAAGTTAATTTTAGCCTAGATATTTAGGATATAGCTCCCATATCCTGGAA